>JAJEJH010000597.1:0-132081 GCA_026122585.1 Anacardium occidentale
ACAAATTCCCACCCATGCAGACCATGTTTGCCCACAGCCCCACCCATCCCAGCACCCAGCCAACACAACTCAGCAAACCATGCAACACACAGCCACCCAGGAATGTGGGGGGAAGGTACGTGGCATTGTTACACCAGAGGGACGAAGGTTTAGTCCTTCCTTCGCACCAGTAGCACTGCGCCCTCGGGTTTCCAGCCTATATACCATTCACCACCCAACCATGCAGCACACAACCCACACACAATGCAGCAGCACACAGCAGCCCACACACAGAATGTTATGCATGCAGAATGCAAAGGACAAATTCCCACCCATGCAGACCATGTTTGCCCACAGCCCCACCCATCCCAGCACCCAGCCAACACAACTCAGTAAAGCACTGAATATATAAACAGCCATCAAATAATTTGTAAACAAAGCATGAATAGAGAGAATGTTAACACATCACTGCACAAATCACTGCATAACCCACTACATTGTATTATCCGTATACATTAGAGCATAAACCAGGAACGTTTGGACTTGTTATCAATATAGTTGTTATCAGCAGCATTAAAACACACCACTGCATAGTAAGAAATCAACAGGTTATCATTAGAAGCAGCACTTATGCTAATATATCAAATTATCATAGCCACCAGAATGCAACGTAAAACCCTAATGCACTCCCACAAAATTTTAAGTACATTTTTGCTCCATCAATAGAATTCAATACATATTCAGAACTGCATCAACTTACAACCAAAACCGAACCTCAACAGAATGCTTTAAACTTATGTCTTCACACTGTACACCAATTACATGCAAAGAATACATGTAACAACCACAAACCCTAAACCAAAGCATGCACTCCAGTTGCCAAACAGAAACCCTAGACACCACAACACTTTCTGTTGTCTAGAACTCGACTACACACATCAATACAGAAAACCTCAGACACCGTTCACAGCACCACCAATACAGTTAACAAAACGAAATACATAAAAGCATCCACAACACAAGTCTTTCGGAAACCATACCTCCCTTGCAGAAGACGCAAATGTTCAAACTAGTTGAAGAAAGCACTTCACACGTTCTTATATTTTACCTCGAACAACCAGACGCGCCCACACAACTAAAAAAGCAATCCTCGTCTTTGTCGTCTCTCAGACACCACCTTAGAAACCGTCGTCAACTTTCGTCTCCGTCGTCCTTCTCGTGCTTACTTATGCCGTGAACCACAATTATTCACAGATTTCCACTCACAAATGACGATCGATGAAGAGTTTCAGCAAGTCTTCAGAGTGCTTCGAATGAAAGAGAAACTTTCAAACACAGGAATTCCAAACGAACGAGATGAATTTTGTTTCCAGATTTTAATCGGCCTTCCACGCGTCGTACTCCTATTGGCTACAATTTTAATTTCTCAAAATTATTTGAATTCCTCAGCTGTTAAATGACGTCCCAACCCTCCACGCGTCGTCTCCCTATCGGCTCAAAATGTCCCAACTAATCCCATCCGTTGATACATTCACAAATAATTTGAACCGTTGGATTGCATTTGCATTTATTACTGCATTCATTACAACTGGATTAAATCAGCGCACGAGTTCCCTTGCACGCCGATTTCATCGCCATTTGGATTCCCGCTCAGCCACGCGTCGATCCTTCATTGTTACACGCAGACGCAAGCCGATTACTCGCGGCGAGTTTTCCCTTCATTTTCGAATGAAATTTTTCCTCGCCAGCTGTCAGCCTCCCAGCACACCATCCATCTCTTAAATCACACGCTTCCACGCCGCCGCCGTCTGACACATTAAATGCGGGCCCACATTTAAATTTAAACTCTGCCTCTCTCTTCAGTTTATAAAATAAACTAAATTTTTAATCCCAGCTTCAAATTACAATTACGCCCTTCTCAGTAACGTTTTCTGTAACGGGCAGCAGGCGACGGGTGGGACTTCGGGCTTTTAAACTTAAGCGGGTGGGAAAATGTCCCCGCCTCAAACTATGGGTGGGAAAATGTCCTTTGGCCTTATTATAATTCCAATTTCGGAAGTCCAAATACTATTAGGCTTTTGTTATTTAAGGACTTATTCGCACTCTTTATGCTCTCTTAAAATCTCCCTATCCAAACCGAAATTAATATTAAATTTAACAATTAATAGTAATGATTAACAAATATTTTTGTTATTTTAAAATTAATATTTTATAAAATAAAACATTAAATTTTAAAAATTAAAAAAAAAAAACAACTACAATCACTAATCATAAATAATAAAATCAGATCTGATTTATTTAAAATCAAATAATAAAAAATGATTACTTAATTTCAGTATCGACGATCATCACCGTCAATATCGATAATATGACTACTTTAATTTTTTTAAAATATTTAAATATTTATATATTTAAATATTATTTTATAATTTTATTTTTTAAAAAGATATTTTAGTTTTAAAAAATTGGTTAAATTTTAATCGGACGATAAACTTTAATTTTACAAAACTGGAAGGTGAGTCTTTAAAAAAGGCCAAAGGACATAATCCCACCCATAGTTTGAGGCGGGGACAAAGTCCCACCCGTCAAGTTTAAAAAGCCCAGATTCTCACCTTTCATCCAATTTCATTAACCTATTTTATGAAATGATAAAAATACCCTTATTAATAAAAATATAAAATAATATTAAAATTATAAAAAAATTTAAAAATTATAAAAAAATTATAAAAAAATATTTAAATTAAAAAAATTAAAAACCAGCCACCGTCGTCGGCACGTTTTCCAAGGGAGGCCAGATCTGGCCTCTCTAATCGACAGAGGCGGCCAGATCTGGCCACCTTCGCCCCAAACCTTGACCGGAAACGGCCATTAAGGCCAAAGCCGACCATCTTCGATCGTTTCCGACCTTTTTTTCTGGCGGAGGCCGCCAGATCACAGCCTGTAAAAGGAAGCCCGGCCGGATCCCCAGCGCCCTCCGGTCGGTCGGGAGGCGGTCGGCCTCACTAAACTAGGTGGTAGGGCATTGCCAAGTGTTCTTGGCCCTTTCTGACCCGCGGCAAGGTAGTAGTGGTAGTTTTTTAATTTAAATATTTTTTATAATTTTATAAAAATTTTTAAATTTTTATAATTTTAATATATTTAAATATTATTTTATAATTATTTTAATTTTAATTTTAAAATGATAAAATTACCCCTGAACTTACTATTGACTGTTAAATTTAACAGTCAACAGGTGGAAATCTGGGCTTTCTAACTTGGTGGGTGGGACTCTGTCCCCGCCTCAAACTATGGGTGGAAAAATATCCTTTGGCCTTTAAAAAAGCATAACACTATGAGTGGGAATAAGTCCTTCGGCCTTTTCTAATTTACAATTTCCTGTTGGAGGTAACTCCAGAGTCAAGAATATGTAAAATTCATGCCCGTCCATTCAGATACTCAAAAAGTCTCAACTGGGTCTCAGATTTGAGGCCCAGCAGCCACTGAAAAGGAATTTACAAACCCAGCAAGGCTTGCCAGGTTTCTCCTAGATCTCTTTGCGCATATTCCTTGAGGAAAGTTTAAGGGAGATGCAGCTCCTTGAGACTTATAGATACTATTACGAGTATAACCTATGGCTAACAAAATGCATAAAATCGTCAGAGAAGAAATAACTCTACGGAATAATACAAAATGCCTAGTTCAATTAGTAAATATCCTAATGCCCCTTATCCAAATGGAAAAAAAGACCTAGTTATAATACTACAGATGCAAACATAGCTCGCAAAACGAACCCAGAAAGTGCAGCAAAAAAATAAGCACCTTCTGACGGCATTCTAGTTCATGGCATTTCTGAGATGAGTTGAACTTGGACCTCATGAGTTTGCTCTTTCTTTCGAGATGCTATCCAGGTACCCTTTTTTGCAAGTTTGGTTTGTCTCAAATATGAATGGCATTCCCTTAATCTGCAAATTCAACATGTACAGTAAAAATGAAATGAAGGTTAGTTACTGAAGTATGACCTAAATAAAAGCTGAAGGCACCACTGAAAGTATTAGCATTACTACAAATACATCAACGGATCTAAAACATCCTACTGTGTTTTATTTGGGCACAATAAAATAGAATATAGGAATTTCTAAACAATCAGCATTTTATCAAAATGATGTGAGTTGGAAGCAGACTCCCCCAGAAAGTTTTGCTCGCAATCAAATTATTGGATTAAACATTAAATGTTTGCTACACGTATAGTACATATATGAAAAAACATATTCAAAGAATCAAATGCCATTGGAACATATCAAATGCCCAAACATATTGATAATTTATAATAACGGGTTATGTGTAACCATCTACCAAATACCCGTATAAAAAATCATTCCCAGCACCAGATGACAATGGAAAATATATAAGAGCTAAGGTCTTAATTGCATTCCATATTCACAATCACAAATCTACCTCCTACCTACTCAGGTTTGAGTTAAGCAAATCATCCAATTGAAGGCTGACAAAAGGATACTCCTAAAAAAGATACAATTAATACTGCTGTCACCAAAATGAAGGAACTTCTTATGTGTGGGGCAAAAATTCTGTGGGTGAAAAAGGCATTTGTTTGATTCTAACCACTAGGAGACAGGAAAAACACATAACCCACAGCCAAAAGCCACAATAAAATCAGCAACAAAATTGAGTAACATAAACATGATTGATGGTTATTCAGCAATGTTTGAAAATCTAGCCACTGACCACTTATTGATATGGGCACTAATGCAGGAGTTGATAAAATGAGGTTCAGTGCTGATGCAATTAAAGAGAACTGGGCATGGCTTTTTATGAGTGGTGACTTCGCATTTGTTATTTTCTGGAAAATGGAATACAAATGTAAGAGAAACAGACTACTAGGAGAATATAAAAACTTGCACGTGGCAACACCTGGGAAGTGTCACATATTTTGCAATAAAGCAATTACCATCTAAAGATCATTATCATAAATGAGAAGAAACTATGTTAACAAACCTCAATCAAACAACTGGAATTAAGGGTCAGGCTCTGTCCAGGGGATGTTCCTTGTTATTTACTGATATTGAAAACTTGCCAAGATTTTTCAAATGAAAAGCTCCAACTTTGTCCATACTTATGATCGCCTACGCCATTGTGAAAAAAGGATTTAGGAAAAACAAACAAAATATACTTTATCAAGTTTAATAAAAACAAACAGATGCAAGTTCGTAGATATTTGTTGATATTATATTGCATATAGCTTGTCCAAATTCACTTACTATTTGTTACCAGGCATAATGGACAGTTTAATTTGAATAAATTCATAGACTAGACAGTAGAACAAACAAGAAAAATAAAAAATGATTATAACAACCATAATCATAATCATAAAACATCAGTGTGATTCAATAGATTAAAAGCTGCATAAAGGGGTAGTGAGACCAAATGTGTATGGACTGAGGCTGAAACAATACTCACCTCCTGTTGAGATATTTTATTCACACGCCCTATTCTTCCTAAGTCAATGTCAACAACAACATCCTCTGTACCTCTACCAAGTAAAACCTATGCAGTAAAAAATTATAAATGATTAAACAAAGTTCAAAATTTTAATAAAAAAAGAACACTCCTGTGGTATAAAATTGAACCTCAGTATACCACATAAATTGAGTTATAAAACCTACATTGGGCTTATATGGGTTTAGTAAGCTTCAAATTTTACAAACGGAGCAATTAACTATGCTTCAGTTTTACAAACATGATCAACTAACTATGCTCATTTTATGCTAAAAACTGAGGGTTACCTAGATCAGTTCACTAAGAAATCTGTAACTGTATAGTTCCCTAATTCCAGAATAGAATATTTATTAAGTGTTTGAACATGAAACTGGCTCTCCAGAATTCATCACATTCTAAATAAACTATGCAAAGGCTGAAGGGAGTGAAAATTTGCTTCAGATGTCATGGCTTATAATTAAATTAAGGGAAGGATCTCAAGGAAACAGCAGAATGAAACAATTCTAATTTAAAATTAATGAAGAAATAGAATTATTATAATAAAATGTTAGTTGGAAGGAAAACCTGCAAGGAAAGATTGAAAAAAAGAAAAAAAAGGGGTACAAGATTATTATGCCCAACAAAGAGTAAAACAAGAGCTTGTAGCACTTAAAATACCCCTGGTTTCTTTATATAATGCTTTGAATGATGGCCATACAAGACAGCAAAAGCTCCATGAGAAGCAATGGCTCTTTGCATGTAAGAATTAGCACCCTGTTCAAGCCTCATAATTGCCTTCCTAGAATCTTCACGCTTGTGTGTGTGTATTTTGAGGTAATTGTTGGTTGGGCATGCTCTGTTGTAATTGAAAGTTTACTAGATGCACCTTTTCTTGTTGTTTGAGAAGGATGATTCTTGGGGATATCTTTGTTGTTTATCATTAACTTATACATAACATAGATGATATGGTATTCATTTGTGAATTATGTCAAATGTTTTCTATTTTTTCATTCTTGTATTTATCCGTTCTTTGACAAATTGCCATTTACAAATGTATAGTACTCTCAATAACTAAGTGAAAACATTGTTATACATTTCATTTTTTGTCCTTTGTTCTTAATTTTTTTTTTTAATTTGCAGTCTCAAAACATTTAATGTTATTATTTAATTCCCAAATACCCCATATAACCACTGATTTAAGCCGTAAAAACAAAATGAGTAACTTGCAGATGATTTTCAAACTACACTTACAAAATATATCTGCTGCATGGACATACACAGGATAAAGAACAAGTAATTTCAGTTACCTTCCTGCTCATATAAATCCTGGTCATCTGGATCCAAGTCCATATCAAGTATCTGATTTAAAAATAACACAATTTAATTAAACTTAAAAGAGCGGAAAAAAGCAATAAATTGATCAGGCAAAGAAACAAAATAATCACACACCAACTAGAAACTCCAATTTCAAGATTTACCATTGCCTCAATATCAGAAAAAAATGGTAAATCATCATCGCTCTCAATTGATAGCTCCATCTCTGATGTTGGAGGATTTATGACCGGTTCTGAATCAGGGATATTTATAGATCCTGCTTCAGCATTTGATGCTTGACGATCTTGAATAGCTTCCAGAGCATCTAATTCCTGTTTAATGCCACTAGCATTTCTCCCATGGCTTTTGTAGCCATCAGAGCCAAAAGCTGGCTTCTCCAGAAAAGGATCAGTCAAGGAACAACCAAGATCCTTCACCAATGCTATCTCCTCACTCTCTTCCTTCAGTCTTGCATATTGAAGTGTGTCTGTGCCAATATTCACAGAAGTAATTTGAGCAGAACCACCAGAAGCAACAGCCAATGCTCTAGATGCCAAATGAGGGGACTTAAATTTAACTCCACAATCAAGAACTGAGTGCAGTTGACCTTTTTCTGGTATCCCCTGTGATCCCACCATCATTTGAGTTGAGACATGAGATTGTCCGGGGTTTTCCTGATCTCCCTGCATCAAGGCTGGATTAGAACTTTGGCTGCTTCCAAAGTCTCTAACAGAGCTAGAAATTTGATTACCAACTTCCTTAAAATAGTGCCGGTAAGCAATGGGAGCTGAGAGACGGTGTGTATGAATGGGTAAGAAAACATCATCATTGGAAGGTATATCTGGATCTTCCATGTTCAATGAGCAGCAAATAATTCCATCAATCAATTCAGGAAATTGAGGATCCAGAACAGAAGCAGACAATTGCATTTGGACTTTTCCAGCTGACTCGGCAGGAAATATACAATATGAATTTGATAGGTTAGCCAATGCCTCTGGTTCTGGAGTGGGCTTGTGGTGTTCATTGACCTCATTTGGTGAACTCAACAAAAGTGAAAGACCATCATAGTAAGACTTATCAATCATTTCTTTTCCATCAACATCCATGAGGAGGAGTTCTTCATCATTTGTAAAGCTGAGAAGAGAATTGGACAATTCAGCCAGATAATTTTCTGTGCTAGCAGCAGGACTTTTTGAATCATCACATGAAATCTGTATCTTTAAATTTGATTCTGCAGGATCAAAGTGACATCCTGGTGCACTTGTGTCCTCACCACCATCATCACGAAGTGCAAATGTATGCATTTCTTTTTCTCTAAGGCTGTCATCAACTGGTATAGCCGGTGTTGATATTTCTTCAACTGCTCTCCAGACTGGCATCTCAGGTAGTGGAGATGAGTACTCTAAGTTCTGAAATGAACCATCACACTCTAGAATAGGTGCATGAAAGGCCTGGTTACCTTCTAACTCAGAGCAAACATTTCCTGGATTATTATGAATTTGCCCATAGGTAGATGGTGGATTTACCTCTAAATGTTCAGCTCCAAACAGGCTGGGAACTTGTTTTGGTTGACCCAAATCCTCAAGCCCAGGGCCATGCCCTGTAACAGGAGGATTCTCTTCAAATATATCAGGAATATTTTCATGAATATTATCATGCTGCATAGCAAAGTCTTCATCAACTGGCTGAACAAGTTCCCCAAGAAAACCATGAGCCAGGCAACCATTATCGCCAGCAGTTCCACTATCCGTTTCAGGAAAAGCATGCTGCATAATATCCAAATTTGATTCTTTCAGTCTATAATGATTGCAGTTTCCAGATAGAGGTTCTTTGTTTCCAAAGAAATTTTCATCACTAGGTGCAACCAGAAAACCCAGATCCATAGAGTTAAAAGGCTCATTTCTAATTCTCTTACGCAAAGCATAATAACAACTGCGGACACTTTCGTCTTTTCTCTTTCTAGAAAAACTTCTCTTTTCTATTAAATTTCCAGACCTACTTAATTTTGATGGTAGAGTGGATGCAGAATGCTCAAACTCAACCATACGGAAAGAAGCCTCAGCAGAAACAACTGAATCACAAAGAAGAGAATGCCACCTATCTTGCAGTTCTTGAACAGTGAATTTCCTGGAGAAATGCACTGCACCTTTAGCAAGTGATTCCAAGGAAGCACCAGCCTGCAGCAGAAGAATTCAGATATAAAATTAAATATAAAGAAATTTTAATTATGATTCATGGCAAGATAGACAGATGGTTACACAATGCATAAATTGGCAGAGGTATTTCCTTTCCCCAATTCTCTTCAAAGGAAAAGGAATATAAAATTCATAATAAAAAATAGAGAATAAATAAGCCATTTGCAACCCTCTGTAATCAGTCATCTTATAAAAACACAATTACAACAGACTAGCAGGAACAGATAACAAAGATGAAAACAAGTTGGAGGTTTGAATACTCTTACCGTAAATCCTTGTCATTCAAACACTGATTTCAAAGAATCTTTTCTTTTTGTATGCTTTCTGAATAAATCACAAGAAACATAGAATGAGAGCATAACGTCACTCCTTTCGAACATCCCACACTTAAAACTGTCCACTATGGTCTAAAACCTAAAAGACTAGCAAATCCAAGCCAATTATGGAAACCTAAAAGCTTTTGCTACACAATTTCATCATCTCCCTAGCACTGAACATTAGCAAGTCACAAACGAAGAAACATCTCCAAAACCCTGGGATGCTTAACTTCCATATATAACTTATATTGCTGTTCACGAATAGTAAGCAGAAATATATGATTCTGCCAAACCCGCCACTAGCTAGAATATCAGCTTCCATCACTTGCAAATAAGGCAAATTCATTATCAACATATCAACAAACTGAAATAGTTTCCTGGACAGGGGAGCACCAATAATGCTTCCAACGTTTGGCAAAAAACATGTCACACAACCTAAAAAAAAACAGATTCAAGAGTACCACCAAAAGAAGTCGCTTCTAGACTTCATAATGGCATCCTTATAACTACAACTTCAAGTAGTTGCAAACACTTGACTCATTAGAGAGCCAAATTTTTCATTCGAAACCTAAATGTGAAGAATCTTCTAATGGTAATATATAACAAGCCAAGCAATGTATAATAAAAAAGAAAGAAAGAAAAAACAACTACCTCTATAGAGTTTTTTAACGAAAGGTCATCTTCTGGTAACCAAGGAGAAACTGGAGCGAGAGCCCCCATTCCTAAAATCTTACAAAATTCTTTCTGTCTCTACTTTTCTTTCTCTCTCTCTATTGGAGCTTGCCTGCTTGTTTGCTTTGTTTGAGAACGAGAGGCGGTAAATAGCACAGGGCTGGGGTTTAAGCAGAGAAAGGAAAAAAAAACTAAATATAATAATAATTTATTATTTTATTACATAATTATTAATACTGACTAGGTGGTCTCAGATGGCCGCTGATTTCATGGATTTTCCGTGAAATCCTTGTCAGGTTAAGGCATGTGCGGTTCTTGACGAGAACGAAGGGAAAGGTGTCTATTCACAAACAGCAAAACCAATTTAATTATAAGAAAAATATAATAATAATATAAAGGCCAATGCCTTTTCCCACGCAAGGTTTTCCTAAATTACAAGTCTCCTTCAAAACTATTAAAAAATCAAATACCCACCTATTAATCAATTTTTATCTAATTTTATTAATATCTTGAATAAAATAATTAAAATACCTTCCACTAAAAATATAAATAATATTAACATAAAATATTTTTTAATATAAAGTAATTTAATATTATAATAATAATATAAATAAAATTATAAAAGTATAAAAGATAAAATAATTTTAAAAAAATATAGTCACCATTAATAGTTATGATCAATATAAATTTAACTAAATAGTTAAAATAACCATCTAATTTGATCAATAACTAAATTTAATTATCTTGATGCCTAAAATAGTCAAATCAGATCGTCAAATATCTGACAGAGGCTATTAAATTTGACTATCCCAACCATTATGGAAAGTAAAAAAATGATTGATTTATAGAATGTAAAAAATGATTGATTTAAAAATGGTTTGCTATTTTTAATCATCTCTAATGATAATCAGACCTAATTGTTTTAGTCATTAGGGTAACTAGATCATATCGTTGATCGAATTAAATAGTTAATTTTTTATTATTTAATTAGATTTAAGATAATCATCACTGTCACGAATTGTTAAAGAATATTCTTTTTTTAAAATTATTTTATTTTTTAAATATTTAATATTATTTAATATTTTAATTATTTTAATAAAATTAATTTTATTATTTTTATTTAAAAAGGTTAAAATATTTTTTAACAATAAATAAATATTTAGTTTTTTAATATTTTTTGGATGGAGGGAGTCATTTAAGGAAACCTTGGTGGGATTAAGACGTTTGGCCTAATAAAAATACCTATAGTTTGTCTCAAGTTTTCGTACCACGCAAGAAATCCTTCGAGTAATTCTATAATTGAATGGGACAATATCTGACAAGGATGTCATGTATTTAAATCATAAAAATGAAATCCACGTTGGACATTTATTTTAATTTTTAAATCTCAAGCAGTCCTTAATTGATAGTAGGACCCAACTTTCAATCTCGGTCAAATTGGGCCCAACATGATCCAGTCCGTAAAGCAACATGGGCCTAAACTACTGCAAGAGTCTACTTAACAAACCACATTCAAATAAAATCCATGTCATCATGCCAACACATAGAAGCAGTAAATCCAAGACACAAGCAGGCTGATAGCAATACATAGCTGAAAGCAAAAGCAGCTGAAAACACTGCCACTAAGGCGCCAGTCTTAGTAAATATATTAAAGTATGGAAGCTGGGATATAGTTCTAGTCAAGCAAGGGATAGGTTGTGAGATCCGAGCCTGATCCAGCGTGAGCATTTGGCTGGTTTTGTTGCAAGCGCAAAGCAAAGAAGCCAGGAATGACAGTTTCATAGTGCTCTTCGTTATCCACCAATCCATACTGTGGATCTTCCATTCTTGACTCCTGATTAAATTATATACAAGTTCATGTTGTAAGTTGTTCTCTTCTTCTTTCTTCTTAGTGTTTATGTTGCCAAATGAAAGAATAGGAAGAACTTACAATTTCAGTCCGGAGTCTTCTATGTATTTCTGCCTCGTTCCTTAACTGAAGCAAATGGAAATTCAAAAGTAATAAAGATTCAAGAAAAAGGAAAAGTTTATACCATAGACTACAGCTACTTGTTGAGAAACAGATTGTACCTTCTTCTTTTTAGTTTCAATCTGATTCGAAAGCACCTTCAACTGTTATAATTGAAAAAAAAAAAAAAAAAAAAAAGGCTGTTAGGTGCATAATCAATAGAAAAAGAAGAATCCCCATGAACAAGTGCTTATTCAGTATCAGTTCAGAAGAGGGAAAAGCTTCAACTTCATAGCCATAGTTGAAAATAAAGGTTTCAAGAGTGGTGCCGAATGATGACCTTTCTTTCACGAATAATCCTTAAAGCATTGTCGATATCTTGCTCCAGAAGAGGCAGCTGCTCAAAGCTTAGATCGTTCAAACACTGACCCGATCTTTGCCTAGGTATATTTAGGATGGAATGAACATTAATATAAATGTAACTGATCATATATTTTAATATTTGGTAAACGGAAAGTTATAACACAAACAGCCCTCTTCATTACCTGATTTCCCTCCGCAAATTCATATTCACTTCTTTCAAACTCTTCAGCTTCTCCTGCATTTTCTACACCAAGTAATTCAAATGTTTTAAGTTACAAAGAGAAGGTTTCTTACAACTAACTTCGAAGTTAGCAGAAATATAAATAGATAAAGAATGATGTATATGTGGGTCCTATGACTTTCTATTTTGCTCTCTGTTACCTATTAAGCTATCAAAATTCATATCAGTGGCTTTAAAAGTGATGGACATGCATACATGGCTTACACTAATTACCAGTCAAAACTCTCTCTATAGTTTCAAAATCGATGTGTGTGTGTGTTTGTGTGTATTATTTGAATATCGGCCTTGCGCATGATATGTATATTTACATGTTCTACCTAAACATAATTTTAACTCTTTGACTCTATTAAGAAAAACTTTGGCATTGGAGATCATTGGCTTCTAGAATTACCCAAAAAAATAATATGGAACTTTTGCATCTTATTATCAGGGTGAAATGTGGCCGCAGTCAACAAATATTTTGTTCAGCTCTGGCCTTCAGACAGATTTCCATGTAAATATATACTCGAGGTATCTTTGTAAGGTTGATGGAGAGTTATTTTGGCGTATAACCCTTACAGGTTCCATTGCCCGATCAACGAGCTAGGGTTAGAGGGCAGCACTCCCAGTCAGGGAGTCCCCGAACCAAAATTTAACAAAAGTTTATTTGCAATTACGTTGCCTTAAAATCCTTATATATATGTAGGTATATTTTTGGTATTTTGAAATCCTAACAAGAAGATCTAGTGCAGTCATAGATCTGTCATTTTGATTTCCAATTTCTTTTCACTTAATTAGTTTTCAGCACTTTTCAATAACATGAAATAGGTTAGTTACTATGTTATTCTTCTTCTATGTCTTATGTTTGTTCAGATCTTGATCAGAATGTGGCTACAGTAAGAACATCTTCCTAAAATGTGCATGAGAGATTCATATGGGGTATTTATAATTTGATCTTGAAATGTATGATGCAAAGGGATCTCACTTCAGCTTAGATTTATGGAAATTGGACCTTAAGTAGTTCAGGTTAAGCTCTGCAAAAGTTAACATTCATCTAGCCTGGCACAAGGCTAGATATAGAAGGACTGTGTTCAAAATATACCTGATACTGCGAGGTCCAAAGATCAACTGCTAACATCCTTTGGTACTCATCAAAGAACTCCTTTGTTCTGTATTCAAGCCGAAAAGGAAAAAAAATTAAACAAAATTTGATCAGATCAGTAAAAAAAAAAAAAGAAAATTAGGGTTTTGAAAGTATTACATACGTTGTTGAAGGGCTGATGTATTCATGGAGCTTGCCAGTGCTAGAAAACATGATAATAGAAACCTTAGCATCACAGAGAACAGTGAGCTCACTAGCTTTCTTGAAAATCCCATTACGTCTCTTAGAGTAAGTGACCTGCCTGTTGGTAGAGTTCTCAATCCTCTTGATCTGGATCTTCCCTCGAGCCATGATTTTTGTTGAATCTCAAATAATGGTGTGTCTCTTTTCTTTCTCTTGCTCTCATATATAAATAAATGAAAAAGAGAGAAGAACTACAAAGAAAGGAGTGAGAAGAAAGAAGAAAGAGTCGATTGTTGCTAAAAATGTGAAGACATTTCTAATTTGATGAAAGGTGAAAGGCTCCAGTCAGAAAACGGGGTAATTGTTTACTGTTTCATAAAACCGAATATCGAAGCAAAGGGGCCCATTCCATTACGTTCTGTCATTCTCATCTCATCTCTTCCTCAACAAACCCTCCTCCGTTTCCCGTTGCAAAACACAATTTTGAACTGGGACTTTGGTTTCCATGAGCCTTTTACCAATTTGGAGACATGGGTTTCTTTCGAAAAAGACGGTTAAAGATCCTATGGGTTATTGGGTGCAGCCCTAGAGAAAGATAGAGGTGATAGCTGAAGAAGTAGATAGCTGGGGAGCTAAGTTGTTGGGAATTGAATACTAGACATGATTTTGCAGAAATTAACGTTGTTTTATGTTAGAATTGTCACTTCAAATCTCTAATGTCCAATCAAAACCTCCAAACCTATTAACGTGTAAACTAATTCTACATCACTCTAATTTCTGGTTCATACGTATTCATCATATATCAATCATTGTTTTACTTGGGTTTTGTCTTGCTTCAAAATCCAAATCTAAAAACCTTTTGTTCAATATTCAAACAAATTCAAAGGTGTGAGGATTTCCTCAGACTTGGAAACTTGCACTCCGCCTTTTTCACTTCTGAACTGGGATAAACCACCATGATTCTTAGTTTTCTTAACCTTCCTTGCTGGAACCTAGTCAGTCACTATGTATAAACGATACTATCAAACAAATTCCCAATTTTGCCAAAGCAAAATAAATGTGTTCTGCTGAAGTTTGGCAGCCTGATCTTTGGCACTTATTGTCACCTTAATAAGGTAGAACTGAGCCCAGTGTAGCTGAATCCAAATAAAGTTTTGAACCCAGAACAACTAGGTTGAGTTCAACAGTGGTAATTAAAAGAAAAAGAAAAAGGATTGTTAAAGAAACAAGGTTCAACATTAACGTAATCCTCACTTCAAATACAATAATATAACAGAAGAACAATCATACAAACCAGTCAATAAAAAGCATTCTGAGTACCAGCTATAGGTCGAGATTATAACACAAAAACTAGGGCTGGTAGCAATATTATTATGTAGACTAGCAATTGGGTAATTATCTGGTAAAGGCATTCTGGAGTTGAGCAGAGAGAAGATTATCAAAGAAAAGGAGACCAAGACAGAAAAAACAGAAAGAAAAAGCATTAAGATGTGTGCAATGCCACCTTTAATTTGTTATGCATATTCAGTTGAAGCTAGAGCAAGCACAGTCAGAGGAAATGAATAAGCCCACCATGCCACATTGAACCTTCTCATTCATCTCTTGAAGAGGCCTGGTCTAAAAACCTGTTCATAGCATTAAAGTTGGAATTGCTTGGTAAGTCTAAATTAACTATTTAAACCTAGCAACCAGATAACCTACAAATTATGTTTAGTTTTTTCCAACATTAATTTAGAATCTCAATTCATCTATCTCAAATAGGGGTGGATTGAACCAAACCAAACTAAACTCAAACATCTCTTAACTCAAATTTGGCTCAAATAAAAAATAACTTGGTTCAAATTTATGGAATCAAAATTAAGGATAATACAAATTCAACTCAAATAAAAATAATTTAATTCAAATTCGACTCTAGTTTATGGCTTGGATTCATAATTCAAATTCATAACTCATTAATAAAATAAAATAATTTTATTTAATAATAGATAAAATGATATCGTTTTAACAATTATTTAACATAATTTGAATCAAAATATGAGGCAAATTTAAATTAAATTGAGTTATTTATCTTACTAGAGAGTTAAATCGAATCGAACTCTTTTTAATTTGAATTTGACTTAGTTTAAAAACAAATCAAATCTTCTAGCTCAAACTTGGCTCTAATTTGAGCTAAATGAATTTGGATTCAACCAAATTGAGTTAAAGCATTTTTGAACTTGAACCAATTTGATTTAATTCAAATTTTAATCACAAACTAGTTCTTTTAGACATAACTCTTATTTAGGCATAATTCACATCCGTACTCCGCCCTGGCTATTTGCTGCCCTACCAAGGAATAATTTCCGTAGTACATTGAAGAAACATGAAAACAAGTCTAGAGCTTTAACCAGTTGTACAATGTGTCACTTCCTCCAGAGTGAAGCAAACCAGCCTTATATTTCCATGAACCAGATATAACCTATAATCTATTTATTATTATGTGAAATTGAGATCAATTCCATACGTCAATTTCTTCAACAAAATTTCAATGCAACGCAACGAAAATGATTTATCAGTGAAGAGAAAAGGAACAGCGAGAGGAAGAAAAGCATCTTTGATGCAGTATCAAAATCACCCCCTCTGGATTCCCAAGCCAGGCTCGCTACACTGGGTGCTGCAAAAAGCGAAAAGAAAACTGGCCTTAGCATGCTGGAAGCCGGTCGCTTCCGGATAATCTCTGATAAAGTGTTATAAATTGCACCATCGCTGGTGAAAATAAGCTGACAGCACTCTCTTTCCACCCCATAACAGCTGCTGCTTGTGTGCCAACCAAGTTCCCGATGACCGATAACTGAATTGTTGGGTTTGCAACTGTTGATAAAAACTTCTTTCCTCTGGTAAACCACTGACCATAAATCTTCACATCAAGCGCCACCACTGCAAAAACCCACTATAGAACAAGATAGGAGGAGGTTTTTGGAGTTAAAAATGGTGCAGATTGAAGTAAAAGAAGCCATGAAATCCAGGGAGCAAAAAGATAGTTAACTCCTACTTGGTGTAAGAATTCTGCTTTCGCCATCTTAAAGTAAAATAAGCATCGCAAGACGTATAAAAAGAGAAAGTAAAATAACCAGCATGAAATCTGATTAAGATGGATTTTAAAGCTTCATAGATTTGCCTGGAAACAATTATGGAAAGGTCAGACTGGGGTGTATCAAGCCAACCTCGATTGGTTTAAAGGGAATTTGTCATATTCAAACTTAGGTTTGAGTTTGATTTTTTTCAAATCAAATCAGATTCAAACTGATTTAAGTTCGAATATAATTATAAACATACTTTGTTAATTGTTAATAATTATGTCTTCAAATAAAAGCTTCAGAATTTCGTGTCCTTACAAAAAGTTTGAGTAGAGACTGATTCTCAACAAGATGTACATTTTCGGCCCTAAAAAAAATTTGTAATGCTTCAATTTTATTGCCTCTTTTTATCATACGACCACATTTCCCACTAACATTCAGGGTCTAGCTCGATGATTTATAAAAAAACCTGAAAAAGTGATTCATCCTGATAACTTATCGATTGAAGACAAACCAGATGAACACAATAATTTTCTTGACGAATCTCCAATCAACAATCATCATTACTTCATACAACTGAAAAAATAAATATATCACAATGTTGACAAAATTGGAGACGAAGAGTATTAGAGTGAAGGTTCTGAGTTTTCACTGTAAGAGGCCATGGATCCTGGCAGGTCTTCACAGCGGCGTGATCCAGTTGTGGGATTACAGGATGGGCACGCTAGTTGATCGGTTCGACGAGCATGATGGACCCGTCCGTAGTGTTCAGTTTCACAGGTCTCAGCCTCTGTTTGTTTCAGGAAGTGATGATTATAAGATCAAGGTCTGGAATTATAAATCACACAGGTGTTTGTTCACTCTTACTGGCCACCTTTTTTTTTTTTTTTTGGGTAATTAAAATTATATTAACCAAAAAATTGAGACAAGTCTGAAAACAAATTACACGCAACGAAGAAAACTCATCACAAAAAACACCACGAATTAACCAAACGTTCTTGAGGGGCTAACTTCATTCTCACGAAGAAAGAACTCAAAAGAGGAGAAAAACAACTTAAAAAAACCTAAGAACCAAACCTAAATTAACAATTAGTATTGTCCAAACCCTGTATAAATTAGCATAATTTTATCTAGGGAAGTATTCAACCAACCAAAACAAGGCAAAAGCAGCAAACAGAGGAGAAAGCCGGGAGGGCGAACTGGGCAAGAAGGTAGCAAGCTCAAAAGGACCAGCAGCCAAGTCACTTCAGGCTCCTCCAAAGTACCACCACAGTTTGATTCAGCTGCCATCAAATGTATATAATATTCAGCCCAACAGCACAACTTGACAGTAGAAAACCCAGCCTTCTTGAGAGGAAAATGTTTCAGCCATCGAGTAAAAAACCAGGGAGGACTTGGCAATTTGGAGGTTAAAAAAGCCAGCACAATGCAAAAGCAAAGCTGATTTTTCCAAGAGTTTCTCCAACCCATGCAAACTTCATTTCCCGCCACACAAGACACCAAAGTGCAGCCGGAGGAGCTTGTGACATCATGTCTTGGTGAGCTAAAAAACTGTCCCAGGCAGCCTTCAGAGACAGATGAATCAAGGCCCGGAAAATGGTTGAAACAACAAGCAAAATCTGGAAATTTTCCCAGAATTTACTGTTCACAGTAGTACCCGTGAACAGTGCAAGCAGATTTGAGCAGCCAAATCTTCGAAAAACAACGCCTTCCGACAGTCCGAATCATGGCGAACGTGTCCGAATCATGGCCACCTTGATTACATTAGAACCATTGAATTTCATCAGGATTATCCTTAGATTGTCAGTGCCAGTGATGACCAAAGTATTAGAATATGGAACTGGCAATCGCGTACGTGTGTTTCTGTACTAACCGGGCACAATCATTATGTAATGTGTGCATCGTTTCATCCTAATGACGACTTGATTGTTTCAGCGCCCTTGGATCAAGCAATTCGTGTTTGGGATATTTTGCCATTGAAGCAATTAAGCCAGATTAAGAACGATTTGTTCGGTGGATTTGATGCAGTTGTTAAGCATGTTTTGGAGGGTCATGATCGAGGAGTTAACTGGGCATCTTTCCATCCGACTCTTCCTTTAATCGTCTCTGCAGCGGATGATCACCAAGTCAAAATTTGGCGGATGAATTGTAAATTTCCTTTTCTCTTTTTCCATTCCTCTCTAGTGTGTTTAATAGAACAAAAGAACCCTTTAATTTCGGCTTCGGCTTTCTCGTTTCAGATTCAAAGGCTTGGGAAGTGGACACTTTGACAGGGCATATGAGCAATGTATCGTGTGTTTTATTTCACTCCTGGCAGGATATTTTTGTGTGGAATTCAGTAGATAAGAGTATTCGTATTTGGGATGCAACAAAGAGGACTTGTATTCAGACATTTCGGGGGGAACATGAAAGGTTTTGGATTCTGGCATCACATCCTGGGAAGAATCTTCCGGCTGCTGGACATGATAGGGGGATGATTGTTTTTAAATCGGAGAAAGAGCGCCCTGCTTTCTCTGTGAGTGGTGATTATATGTTCCATGTCAAAGACCAATTTCTACGCTGCTACAAATTCTCATCTGAGACTGAAAGTCAGGTAATCTTGATTAGAAGGCCTGATACTACTAGTTTAACTCGAGGGGCAAGAAGACTTTCTTACAGCCCTACTGAGAATGCTGTTTTAATCTCTTCTGATGTGGATGGGGGATCTCATGAACTCTACACTATACCAAAGGAAAGCTCTAGCATGGGTGAGATGGTTCAGGAGGTGAAAAGAGGTATAGGAGGATCAGCTATTTTGGTGGCTCGAAATAGGTTTGCCGTTTTAGATAAGAGCTGCAACCAAGTTCTTACTTAGGAATCTCAAGAACGAGATTGTAAAGAGGATTGTGCTTCCTGTCGTTGTGGACGAAATTTTTATGCTGTAACTGGAAGCTTGCTGTGCAGAACAGATGATAGAGTGTTTCTTTTTGATCTCCAGCAGAGGATCATTGTTGCGGAGCTTAAAACGGTTTTTGTTAGGGATGTCGTCTGGTCAAACTATTCGGAGAAAGTTGCTTTGTTGAGCAAAGATACGATTGGGATAGCCAGTAAGAAGTTTGTGCATCAATGTACTCTCCATGAGACAGTCAGGATAAAAAGTGGAGCTTGGGATGAGAATGGTGTCTTCATATATACTACTCTGAATCACATTAAATACTGCCTTCCAAATGGAGACAGCGGAATTATCAGGACTGTTGATGCCCCTGTATACATAACTAAGGTGTCTAGGGACATCATATATTGCTTAGACCGAGATGGGAAAAATCATGCCATTGTCATTGATGCAACTGAATATATTTTCAAGCTGTCTCTCCTGAAGAAGAGATTCGACCTGGTTATGGGCATGATTAGGAACTCGAATCTATGCGGGCAAGCCATGATTGCATATCTGAAGCAGAAAGGTTCCCAGAGATTGCTCTTCATTTTGTGAAGGATGAGAGAACTCGTTTTAACTTGGCATTGGAGAGCGGGAACATCCAGATTGCTGTTGCTTCTGCTAAGGAAATTAATGAGAAAGATTATTGGTATCGATTGGGACTAGACGCCCTGCGACAGGGTAATGCAGGCATTGTAGAATATGCATACCAAATGACAAAGAACTTTGAGAGGCTATCATTCCTCTATCTTGCAACTGGAAATATAGACAAATTGTCCGAAATGCTGAAAATAGCTGAAGTCAAGAAAGATGTAAAGAGTCAATTCCACACTGCCATGTATTTGGGTGATAACAGGGAGAAGACTGGCCATTTGTCCCTTGCTTATGTTACAGCTGCAGTTCATGGGATACGAGATATAGCTGCACGCCTGGCAGCTGAGCTGGGCGATCATATTCCTTCTCTGCCTACTGGAAAACCACTGTCTTTTTTGAAGCCTCCAAGCCCTATATTGTGTGGTGGAGATTGGCCTTTGTTGAGGGTCATGAGAGGTATATCTGAGTGTGGCCTTGATAATGTGGGCAGATATGGGCAGGAAGAGGATGAAGAAGCTGCAGGCGCTGATTGGGGGGAGGACTTGGAATTTCTTGATGTATAAAAACATGCCGAATGCAGATATCAATTTGACATTGGAGGAAGAAACGCTTAAAGAAAATGAAGAGGGAGGATGTGAGCTTGAGGATCTTGATCTTTCACCCATGACTGATACTTCAGAAACTTCCAGTCATGCCAACTCTTCGGGATTCACTGCCCCAACTCCTGGAATGTCTGTAACTCAAATTTGGACACAAAAAACATCCCTAGCTGCTGAGCATGCAGCAGCTGGCAATTTTGATTTTGCTACGCAGGCAGATTGGTATAAAGAACTTTGCTCCCTTGAGACCATTATTTCTTGAACTGAACATGGGCAGCCAGACTTATCTACATGCCTTCTCCTCGGCTCCAGTAATGTCAGTGGCAATGTCAAGGGGATGGAATGAATCAGCAAGTGTACGTTGCCCGCCTGCCCTTGTGTTCCAATTCCCTCTGCTGGCAGAGAAGCTTAAAGGCGGCTACGAAGCATTTAACATGAAGAAATTACCGGAGGCTTTACAGCTTTTCCTGAGCATTCTCCATATCATTGCACTGATTGTTGTTGATTCAAGAAGTGAGGTTGATGAAGTAAAGGATTTAATTCACAAAGTTAATATCTATGTTCTTGGTCTGAAGATGGAGCTCAGAAAGATGGAAATGAAAGACAACCCGGTTCGCCAACAGAAGCTGGCGGCCTATGTCACCCACTTTGACCTTCTGCTAAATCACCACAGAATAGCATTGGTAAACACCATGGTTGCGTGCTACAAGGCTGGAAAATTACAGTGCAGCCACTAACTTTGTCAGGCGATACTTTGACACCAATCGCACCAATGAAAGCCAAATAAAAATCTGCTGACAAATCTTACAAGCCAGTGAGAAATAGACGGATGCATACCAGTTGAATTACGATTTTAGAAATCCCTTTGTAGTTTGTGGAGCAACGTATGAGCCTATATACAGAGGACAGAAAGATGTGTCATGTCCTTACTGCAGTTCAAGGTTTGTTCCATCCCAGCAAGGACAGATTTGTTCTGTTTGTGAACTTGCAGAAATTGGTTCTGATGCATCCGGATTGCTCTGTTCTCCTTCTGAGTTAAGATAAAACTAGTCCATATCCATCCTTTCGCTAACGTGGAGGCACTGCATCTTCCCCGCCAGAAGTTGCTGTTCTAAATTTCTAATTCAATCTTTTTTTTTTTTTTTTGGTAATTCAATATTTTTTCTGCTGAACAAATATTGACATATCATCAGGAATTATTTGATTTGTCAATTAAAATCCGTTAATTTTGAAATGACGTTTTTGCCCTTTAATCAAACTCTTTAGTAACCCTCCCCAAAACATTAACTCACACTACTCAAGCAAATTTTATAAAGCTCTTTTAATTCAACAAAGGTTATGAATTTACCTATTTACCCCCAAAAACTTTAATCAAACTTGTTACTTTGCAATCACAGCCTCACACCATCAAATTTCCTGGCCAAAATAAAATCCAACATAATATCCAAAATTCATCATCAATTTCCAAGGATTCAAAAACCCAAATTCATTAACTATCTCATTCATTCAACTTCTGAAAAAAGCATAAAAATCTCAACAATCTCACGATCATATCAGTTAAATCCCAAAACACAAAAACTCAAAACATAAAAACAAATATTTTGTAAAAAGTGAAACCAATGATTGTCAATAACAAATTTAACCATCTTTTTAACCTGTGTGATAATTAAATCATCATTTTAATCTCATATGACTGATCAAATCTAATTATCATAATAAAATTCAATAATAATAAGATTTAATTGTCACAAAAACTTAAAGTGATTTTCAAACAACTAGTATTTGGCTTTTATGGTGGGCAAATCCAATGCTAGTGCCAAGCAGCCATGAAGAGGAGAGAGAAAGAAAAAGAGACCATAGGAAGAACAAGAAAAGAAATAAAGGGAAGAGAAATGAGAACAAATAAGAAAAGAGAGAAAAAAAAAAGAAAAATATGGAGGGTATATTAATTTATTTTGGGTTTCTTCTTTAAAAGTGTAGAACTCGAAGTTAACCATGTTATGAATGAAATATCAAGAATTTCTTCGCACGGGTAAATTTTGACATAAATTTTGAATTGAAGGGGGTTAGGGGCAACTTACGAAACTAGTGGGAGCATCAGATAATTTATGAAACATATGGCGTTGTTGAAACTTTTCCTTAAGGCTAATAAAAAAGGGCTCATCATTTCTTTTTCTAGTCTCCTTAACCCCATAACAGTTTGAATATTTCAAATTTCGCCCATTGAAAGTGCGGAAATAATTTGAGCCCCCATGTTATATTTTTCTAAGGACACCCATCCGTTAACTTAGAACTATTATTATTACATATTTTATTGTAAATTTGCCCTTAAATGAGGATACTGATCAAATAAATGGGATTAAATTAAAAAATCACTGTCCTTAAAAATGGGTCAAAATTTGAGCCTTAGGTCTCCTTAGAAACTGGGCTTGGGAAGCCCAGCCGAAACTTAAACTCCTCTTGATCTTGATACACTATTCCAACTTTGGGCCTTAGATCTCCCTCAAAACAAGGCTTTTGTGCTTGAAATAAGTTGGATTGATTGAATTGGTCTAAAGATAGATTTCCTTTAACCGGATAGTCAAGTTTGAGTTAAGAATTAAATTTAATTTTATAAAATGAGACAAGTTGAAGCCGATTCAAGTATTCGAGTTTAAATTAATTTATATTGTATTCAAAGTAAAATTATTTTAGAATAGAGTTAGAGTTTTGACTTATCAATCTCAAATTGACTCCTTTGAATTCAAATCAATCTTAAAGAGAACATTGTTCAAACTTATCGAAATCGAATTCAATCATTCTTTGTTCCTAACATGTAGCATATAATATCTAATAAATTCCAACTTTGTCTTCCTAAGAGTTTGATTTAAACAAGTTTGAATTTAGTTTAAAGGTTTTATATTGTTGAGATTGAGTTTAAGTTTAAGAATTTTCCGTTTATCAAACTTATGCGTATACTGAATCGAATAAAACAATATTTATGCGTATACTGAATCGAATAAAACAATATTTTTTAATTTATATATATTTAAATAGTATTATTTTGGTCAATTTTGATTAACTTAATATAAAATATAATTCAAATATAATTCGATTTAAATATAATTTTAATGCCTAATTAATTAAATTAATAGAATTGAATGATAATAAAAGGTTTAAGAGGGAAAGAGAGAGAGATTAGGGTTGATAGGCTTAGGTTAGTGAAAAGCGGAAGTAGGCACGTGACAGAGAGTCCTGTACCCTTTGTTGAGACAATTTATGTCATGTAACGGCCATTACACCAATAATATGCGTAAAGGGAAACCTATCAATTCCTGGCTACCATCTCATCATGTCCCTCACATGCATACCCTGGCCCCACCCTTTTCTTTTTTGGACCCACCTACCTCCACTCCATCCATCTCAACGGGACCATACATATACACATACAAACATACACACCGTTTTACACAGATTAACAATGTAATTACATTATTACCCTTTTCCAATCAAACTTTGACTCGTTGAAAACTTAGGCCGAGATTCCCAGGAAGCGTCTTCATTCATGTTTCTGTTGTTGACTTCTGAGACCGAAATTGAATTTTCAACACAACCAAAAACAGATAATCATCTCGATGATTAGGCTAAATTATAAAAATACATACGGATCTGGCAATGCGCCTCATCATCTTTGACCAGAGATGTTTTTGACCTTCTTCTTTTGAGCCAGGCACTCCGTCTCGATCAAAAAGGCCTTCGATTTGGACATGTTTTGGTTATAATTGGCTATGTTATTATTATTTATGCCTTTTTCTATAAGAATAAGAAAAAAAATTCTTATACAAAATCAATACTGAGATCCCCCCCGCCCCCCTTTTCAATTATCACCAACGTGAAACTCGTACAACTTATAGCTACCAAATCTTCTCATTTAGATTACGAAGTCCATTGTACTGAGAGTCTGAAGAAATTTTCGGTGCCTCTGAATTCACTTCCCATATGCGGCTAGCCAAAAAGAACGGGAAAAGACTGATTGTGGGAGATCCAATCCGAGCATGAGAAAGCGAAGCTCAAGGCTCAAGATAGGTACACAATTATTGAAGTAGCTCCTACAAATCCGTCTTTCACCGCCCAATTATTATCGGCCTCTTTCTGATCTCTCAATCTCCTACCCGTTTTAACATCGCCCCTTTAATTTCCCTTTATTTTCTTAATCACATTCATTAAAATTCTACTCACCCCTTTCACTGACTTTGAGAGATACCTATGTCTCTACGCTTCTTCCCTATGCTCATCTTTTTTTTTTAAATAAAATAATATCCACCAAACTATAAATTTTTTTAATAATCCTGACCAACATGGCACCATATGATGAATTTTATATCTAATTAAATTTAAATTTAATTCATTTGAGATTAGTCAAATTTGAATTTAATTTGATTTGACTTATTAAATATCTTAAATACTTAAAACATTATTATTTTGATGTGTATATATATTTATCAAAAAAATATTATTTTAATTAATTTTAACGAATTTAATCAACTTATAAAAAAAGAATTTATTTTGGGCTCTTATGAGTCAAGCTTAACTTAATCTCAAACTGATTTGATTTGAATTTAACTCAAATTTTATGCTATATTTTTTATTAAATCCAAACAAATGTGTATTAATTAAAATAATAATTATTTTTAGCCTCACAAGCTTATCAAACTAAACATCTCTTAAATTTAAACTTGATAATTTAAAACCCTTATATTTGAATTTGATTAAAACAAATTTATTTTAGATTCAATTTAAACTAACTTAATAATTAAATTGGAATTAGTTCAATTCAAATTTATCACTATAATTTTGAGCTCAAATTTGAGTATGCAGCAACTTGGATGGAATCTTGATCCAAAATTTAAGTGTGTAGTTGCATAATTTAATAATTAAGAAAAATAATTAAAATTAGTTAACATCAACATGGGTTTCATCGTACCTTGGAAGAAGGTTAATGTTTGGTAATTATCCCACAAAAGGTAACTTAGGTTAGCCGGTAGCATAAATCATGGGAGGAATTAAGCACAAATCATCAAAGTTAGGAGCTCCACCAATAAACAAATTCAATTTATAAGAGACAAAAGAAAGCAGCAAGCAAGAGTCAACAGTAAACAAATCAACACCCTCATGCCTCGAGCCCCTAATTTCCTAATTACAATTAGACTTAACAAAATTTAGTTTACTTAATTGCATACTTTGTCAATGCTAATCATCATTATAATTCTATAATAATCAAATTCGGGTACGGCGAGACGGAATGCCCCGGTGTCCGTACCCGTATAATTAAATTACTGGATTCCAATTATTACTTACTGCCCCTCCGTTGGATAAAAGATTAAAAAAAATTTTTTTTTTTAAATTTTTTTAAAGTTAAAGATAAATTTTGATTTTACCTCATTAATACGAATGCTGTCCCTTCGGCTAGGAGAGCCGGGAAAGTCATTTTCCTAGCGAGGTATAATTTTATGGAGTCGAGCCTATCTCTTTGTTATCATATAATTGCATTTAATTTATTTGAATCTTAATTGGACCAACAAATATTAAATTATTACTGCAAAATAATGCGAAAACTTGCTCTCCTTTGACATGTGACAGCTACTTGGCTTTGATTTTATGTAAATGTATTTATTGCGGTGCGTTTACCAAAAATAAGCGTGCAATAGTGACCAAAATTTCAACCATTGTGAATTTTGTTGGGTTAAATTTTAGTCGTACTGTATTTGTATGAATTTCTCAATTAATTTTAGTAAAAGTTATAATACTAATATTAATATTTAATATAAATATTAAATTATTAATAATTTTTTATTCATTTTATTTTTTTTTACTTAAATTTATAAAAAAAGATATAAACTTTGACCATCTATCATACGCTTTCGTTGATGAGTATATTTGGTTTTTAAAAATTATTGTGTTACCTTTTTTATTAAAAAACAAAATTATCATTAATAATTAATATAAATAAAAAATTATTAATATATGGTAGGTTCTTAAAAAATATCTAAATTTTAATGAATTTTAAATTATTACCGTCTGGTTAGTTTTTTAAAAGTATAAATATTATTTTTTAAATTATTATAAAATTCTCAAAATTAAAAAAAAAAGCTTTCAATATTTTTGGAATTAAAGAAACTTTTAAAATTTTTATTAACATATCTAATATTTTTAAAAATTATAATTTATTCCCTGTTTTTCAAGGAAATAATATAAATAATAAGAAAAAAAGAGCAATCAAAAAATAAAAAAATTAAGAGAAAAAAATAAATAATAAAAATTCCATGCTATATGGCATTTACATCATTTTATTTAACGAAATTCTTGACAAAAATTGATGATAAACAAGAATCTAATTTTTTGAAATTTAAAAGATAAAATTTGTCATTTTAAAAATTTATACAAAATAATGTCTTTATTGTTTTATTTAACAAAAATAAATAATGGATTAGAATTTAATTTTTTTAATGCTGAATGACGGAAAATATTTATTTTTGTAAACCATGGGTGAAAAGTAATCTTCCGGCCGTGCGAATTAAAGAACAGTACCACTGAATTCAACTATGTGAATTATGATATAAGCTACCATAGTCATTCAATCAAGCGTGAATCAAGAAAAAAAGTTGAAAGTAAAATCACACTGAAAAAATGTGAAAAATAATTAAGTGTGTGCGAGGTCACGTTATTAATAATCATAATTATCATATAATAAGATTCTTATAATCAAACAGATTTACAAGTAAGTCGGTGCAACGCAAGCAAAAAAGCAATTCGGATTGCATTATTGGTCAAAATTTTGATAGCCGTTGTTTTCACAAATTCACTCCAAAGCCCACATCAGCCATCGATGGCGACCACTATGTATGTTGTCACAAATTATAATATAATCGAAGTTAAGTTAAAATTTTATTATTCGAATTCTGATTTTCTCGTTTACGATCTCTGATTTGTTATGATTTAATAAAAATTTGATCGTTTTTAACAAATTTTATTTTTATTTATGAGTGTTTAGTTAAAAAATCAATTTAATTAACTGGTTTTGTAAGCCCATGGAAAATATTTCATTATCGAATCAACATCAATTACGTTGATATCACCTAAAATTGAGATTAGGTTTTGACGCGATGATGTGGAGTGTTTACTAGTGGCGCTTTGAGGCTGTACTCAATGGATGGTAAGGGTTAGGGTTTTGGGGTCAGTCAAAGGGTAAAATGATTAGAGAAGGAAAATAAGGCATAATACAGTTGAAAAATACAAACGATAATTTGGAAAAATCCGATCGGAGATAAGAAACTCGTGGGAGGGATGATGTGGGAGAGGAAGACACGTGTCAGGAGAAAGAGGCGTCTGTGATATGGAAAATTGAAGGGAAATGTGAGGCTGTATTTTTTATTTATGAGTAGATTGCTTATAGTTAAAAAATGTGGAAAATCAATCTTAATTACAGGAACGGTCAGAAAAAGTACCAGCGGGTTTTCCGGTGCAAAGGACGAATAAGGAAAAGCTGATGCGATGACACGTGCATTAGTGTTGACCGTTGGATGGAGAAGGAAGGGCTTAGATTGAAATCTTTATTTAGGAGATTCATTGTAACTGGAAGAGAACTGTAGAGAAGTGCCCAGAGAGAGATTCTTAATAGTTTCTTTCCTTCATACACACTCCCTCTCTATTTCTCTCTCTCTCTCTCTCACACGCAGAGTCTCTTTTTTCCTTGTGTCTCGAAAACCAGTATTTAATAAGAGAGAGAGAGGGGGAGGGAGAAAATGGGTTGGCTTTTGTCTTAAATGAGGACTGTGTAGCAGAGTGACGGTGCAGTTACCATGGCGGCTTTGCAGAGCTCTAATTCCGTGTCATTATTACTTGGAACAACGAAAGAAAGCTAAGTCAAGCAACCATCTTCTCTTACCATTTTACCCTAAATATAATCAAAATTTTTGATCAAAAAGCTGCAAATAACCACTCACAGAGCGTCAGAATCAGACAAAATCAGGTAAAAACAACAACTTACAAGTCTCTATTAAAAACCCAGCTAGGTAGATGATAAAATTGTCCAAAATTCCAACGCCGATAAAATAATTCATAGCCGCACTCATCCTGGTACTAAGTTATTGCTATGGATTTTTGGTCTAAATTGAGGTTAGTTTCAACTTGTTGGTGCAAGAAATGGCAGGGTGGTTCTACTTAGGAGGAAGAGAAGGACAAAGCAGTAAACAAGAAGAAGAAGAAGAAGATAAAGAGGAAAGCCTTTATTTGTACAGATCAAACGAGGAGATCTACAACAAAGGATTTGAAATATGGCCACAGTATCATCAGCAGCAACAACAAAATATGAACAATTATGTCTCGTTTGGAGTGGGTCCTAGTCGAAGGAACTTCATCAACGTTTCTGATGACTCATCAAGATCGGGTTTTACTGTGACAAGACAAGGCGGAGGGGGAGCAGGAGTAGGAGGAATGAACTGCCAAGACTGTGGTAACCAAGCAAAGAAAGACTGTGTTCATCTGAGATGCAGAACGTGCTGTAAGAGCCGAGGGTTTCAGTGCCAAACTCACGTCAGGAGTACTTGGGTTCCTGTTGCTAAAAGGCGAGAGAGGCAGCAACAACTATCAGCTTTGCAACGACAACACCAGCACCAGCAACACCAACAACAACAAAATAATCAACAAGAAGAACAACTACAGTTTCAAGGAGAAAATCCTAAAAGGCAGAGAGAGAATCAAGGTGATACTCCCTCTCTTGCCTGCACTACTACTCTTTTACCCATTACTGCCGCAGGTAAAGTCTAGTTGTAGTTTACAATACAAACAAACAATAACAAGGAAAAAGAAATATACAACCATGACTCAAGGACTTATACAAAACTTTGGAAGGTATACGGGGAAGTAATTTCAAACGATCCTATTGCTAGACAGTGTTCGAATTGGTAAGATCTTGAGGAATTTCAAAGAATATCTTGCTTTTATGCACGTCTATCACCCAACCAAACCAAATCATTTGCGTGTTGGCAAGTCCATTTCTTCATTGTTGCCCACCCACCTCAGTTTACTTTTCTCTCTTTTCTTCTTTTCTATTCTTCTACTGTTTCTTGGTAAAACTGACGAAAGAAACTTCATGAATTTAGCTTAAAAAAAATCGTCTTTTATTTTTCTCATTAAAATCTTGCAAGTCTTTGTTTATGCTAAGCTGTTTGACTTAGCTTTGATTTACTCTAATTTTATTGGATGGTGAGATTAGGGTTGGAACTTAGTCAATTTCCGTCTGAAGTTAATTCTCCAGCAGTCTTCCGTTGTGTTAGAGTAAGCGCCATGGAGGATTCAGAAGAGCAGTACGCGTATCAAACGGCTGTTAACATTGGAGGACATCTTTTCAAGGGAATTCTCTACGATCAAGGCCCTGAAAATCGTTACGCCACTGGCGGTGAGAGCTCTCAACAATTGAATCTTATCACTGCAGCTCCTACAATGACTACCACGGCAACGACACCCACCACTGCCAACCCTTCTGCTGCTGCTTTGATTGATCCATCACTTTACCCAGTTCCACTCAATGCTTTCATGGCTGGTACGCAATTCTTTCCACCCCCAAGGTCTTAATAGGAGGACTAGCTGCGTCTACTTGAGCTTTTTAAGAAGCTTCATTTGTCATGCACCAAATCTAGATTGTTGTTTTATGTGGTTCTAGTAATCTTTTAACACCCAATGAGGTATAAAGCATATATATGAAAATGATATGGAGAATGCATATGATATGGGGATGTTGGTTTTGTTCGAATTTCAATTGTGATTTCCTGGGGTTAAATTTTTATATTATCGATGACACAATATTGGCTCGTACTGAGTGCCGCTGTGATATAGCATGTGGATGTGTGCTTTTTATTTCTTTTTAGTTTTTTTCTTTTCTGGATTGATATTGAACTTTCTTTCTGGTTGGTGTTGAACTCGAAGCCGCTTTTTTCCCGTTTATGCGTTTGTTTGCCGGATGAAAATGGGACGAGATAGGTTTCGTGTATGGTTAAGCAAAGAATTTATAAAAACTTTTTTTTTCTTAACAGTCTCCAGACTCTGGAGAAAGAATAAAAAGAAGCTAGCGCATGGGCAGCTTTGCTAGCCTTTTCTTGCATCGGCAAATGGCTTATTCGTTATTCAAAAGTGAAACCAAAAAACCATATGAATTAACTTCTCTTTCTCTCTCTTTTTGCGCCTCCCTGTACAACTTTACATGCATCTAAATACATACGAAAATAGATAAACTTGAGCCCCTCGTATAGTTTTATTAACTACTTGTTTGCAAGACGATAAAACTTTTAGCTGCGAATATAAACGTGCATGGATGTGACCCTCTTATTAGAACGGAAAGTGCTTCCCACAGCTTATTAGCACACATTGTTTAAAGCTTCTTCAATAATGTGCATGTGAGTTATTTTATATGTAGACCAGGACTGATGATTTATATTTAGGTTAAGGTGCGTATATTTCTATAGGATTAAAGATGTTTCCTTAGACTTATAGCTCTAGACAGAAGAGACTGTGAAACTTCCTATAGATCTGTAATGATCTGACTCATATCATGTGCTCTCATCCTCTCTCCATTAAAACGCTGCATTTTAACAGAACCATAGACTAGCAGTACCATTATTTTCTCTACCTTAATTAGTTATATATATGTCATTCTTCTGGTAGATAATAGGGGAATTTGACATTTGAGTGGAGACAAACTTGAATTATTCACTATTATTGTATCTGTACTATGCAATTGTTTGCTTCCTTTTCACGAGATTAGTTATTAAATCTTCTAGGACTGATGTTCTTAATAGAGTTGAATATTGCCACAGCCGATACTGTGAATTTTGGGTTGTAAAATGACGACTTTCAATCACATGAATCATTTCATCCTTCAATGCGTGGTTCTTGGTTATAAATTTTCATGGAAAAATTAATTCCTACTTTAAGTTAGTGATAGGGAAAAGGGCAATGCTAGCAATTATAGAATTTGAGCACTACAGGCCTATTATATGACAGAAACCACTGTTGAATAGAGCTATGATGTTTGTTTATCTATTTTTTAAAATGCTATATATTATATTAAACTAATTAATGTTCCCATAAATCATCATTATGTATACCATCAAATGTTGTTGAAGATAATTGCATAATACCTTCTGTTTGGAGTCTGAAAGCTTCAATGGACAAACAATAAGATTCCTTTGCAAAGTGGTTTGCACTATATTTTTTATGATGCTTAAATTTCATGACACACGCATTCATTGATCATAAGCCATGAAAAATGTAAGGATTATTATTCACTGTGTTCAAGTTACATTTGTTTTACTCGGTCTTTAGACATTTGATATGAAAGTAGAGACAAGGTGCATTACATTCGGGCAGTGAAAGTGCTTGATTGATACTTGACAATAGAGTAATATTGTAGACAATTTTTAGACATTTGAGACGAAAATAGAGGTGAAGTACATAATATATATCGTCAAGGATAGGTTCAGATTAATGTTATGCTAATTTATCATTATTATGTAGCTATATCATATGTGCATATCAGCAACAAGGAGCTTTACTTTTATTTTTGTCCATCTATTTGGTCATCATTATGATTGTGACTATGCAAAACATAATAAAATACCCAGCCTGACAGCCAAATAGTAACCTAAAGAAAACTCTAGCGTGTTTAAGGGGCTAAATCTTGGCAAGTACAAGTGTTATTTACCATTAACGTCTTGTGAAAATAAGAATATAGGTTTTCTCTGAAGTGGGAAGTTTAATTTCAGTCCATCTTGTCTACAAAGCAGATCTGCACATGCCTTTCATGAGTTAGACATATAGGATTCTACCAATTGCTGTCGCATTCCTTTATTTTCTTTGTTGTGGATTTGTTGATTGATCAAAGTTTATTATTAACTATATAGTAAAGCTTCTTGCATGCCTTTCTCTATATATACACATATATGCATGGTTAAATAATTGCTATCAGCATTCTAAGCCATGCTGATTTCCATACATATCCACTTGACAAACTTATTTTGATCCAGAAAACTCAGGTTGCTTAAACACTGATTGTTTTTTTGCCCTCTTGGATTGCATTTGCCTATAAAATTGGTTCTTTATTTGCGCTTTTCAAATGCATACGTGAGTAGGAAAGATGTATTGCAGATCCTTTTTCCGGAACTTGGCCCTTATAATAATAATAATAAGAAGAAGAAGAAGATGATGATGATGAGCAGCGCGCAGTGGTAATCACGTGTGTTGTTGCCGATGGGATGAGCTTTAATTTTACACCCTCTTAAAGAACTGACATGTTGAGAATTATTGATTGCTTTTGTCCAGGTATTCTTAGTCAAAATGAAACTGACCCACATCATTCCAAGTTCCAAGCACGGAAAGAATATGAATACCTAATACTTAGAAACGATAATCCATTTGTGTAACCCCACAAACATAATTAAAAATAAAAATCAGTAGGTTGCCCTTGTATTTTACAATACCAAATACAAGGCATGAGATTCAGATCCCACGTCGAAAAATTGAATAAAAAAACTCATTTGAATTGTCTAGACATTCCTCTTTACAGAGCCATTTCTGTAGATGGAGTTAAACTTTCTGTATATAATAACCATTTTGTTGTCCAAGTTTAGACTGAATGAATGAACTCACCCTTGGTTTGGCAAAACTGCATGTGCTATGATTGGTTGGTCCCCCGATCAACCTAATATGTAGTAAAAAAGCCAAACCAGAAAAATCGCTAGGGTTTCTTACAATAGACAGTCTAGGGTTCATGGAAAATATGCATAGCGTTATAGGTGGTGGTCCGCCGCATGAGAATCTATTTTAAGTCACTTCCTCTTGAAATTCCTGCCTAGCTACCTAAAACAAAGTGGTCCAAATTCAATTTGTTGCTGCTGCTGCTGCTGCTTCTGCTGCAAACTGAATGTATTGTGCCTGCCTATAAGTCGTGTGCTTTTCAATGTCCAAAAACATTCACTGCTTCTCCTTCTGCGCTTGAAAGACGATCTCTGCAGGTTGCACACACAGCACCTTTGCCAACGTCTTCAGTATTGACCAGTGGGGTATTGCCATTCTGCCACTGATTCATTTAAATGCCCTTTTTTTTGGCAAGCTTTTGTGCATGGCGTAATAATTGGAGCTTGCCAACATAAAGTCCTTCACAACCTTCTGTTCTTTAATTTTAACGAAGGTTGCATGACCTTTCTCATCTTTCTGAAAGAGAAGGAAAAGGATCCACCCATACATTCTTTTTCACTCATTCTGAACCAACGCATCGTCCGAGTGGAGTTAGTCTCCTCAAAAACGCGGCGTTTTATGAACTTAAAATTTTGGCCAGGATGCAACGACGTCGTTTCAAAATTAAAGTCAGTATTGAATCTTGCCCGATGACAAGGACATCACAGCAGACAGTATATACATAATCCTGCCGCGAGATGGGGTCACCCGCAAAAAAATTGGGGTTAAGAAATATTCTGAAAATGAAATGAATACATTAATTGCGATTCTGAAAAAAGCGATCGTCCCGAAATTTTTTCTGACTACGGTCGGTGGTAAATATTACATTATTCTTACAGTTATTGAACCGATAGATTTGTATAATTACATATAGAAAAATGGTGGTCAGAGACTGTTGGCCGACGATGGATTTGCTTCGATCGGAGCCGATGCAATTGGTACGATTGATCATTCCCATCGAATCAGCTCATCGCACAATCACGTATCTCGGCGAACTTGGCCAATTTCAGTTTAAAGAAGTGAGCGTCCGGTTTTTCCTTGAATTTTCTTTTTTGTTTCTAAATCGGTATCATAAGTTGAACATTTGGTTATGGAAAAATGACCATGCAAAGATGAATTCTGTGGAATATTTTATTGTACAAATTAATGTATTATTTTAATGATTGTTAATTTTTAGCCTCTGAAAGAAATTTGAATGAATTTCTGTGGAACCTGGAAGCAAATTTAAATTAACTTGATTTGTATCTAGGCTTTCGTAAGGTAGACATTTAGTTCTTTAATAAATTTTAAATTAATTTGAATATTTACGTGGAGTTTATTTTCTTATTATTTAGCTCAATGCTGAAAAAAGCGCGTTCCAGCGGGCCTACGCCGCTCAGGTGCGTTTTCACATTGCGTCTCCATATAGGTTATTAGTTGTACGGGTATAACCTTACATTAAGGTTTAATTATCATATAATGTATCTCATCAAGTCACATGTTTTCTCTATTAGGAGATAAAAAATGTTTATTATATGCTGGTATACTTTAGATAGGTCTGTTGTGATCGGGTCATTTAATATATTTTTTTGAATATATGTAAAATTTGTTGGGGACTACTGAGGAATTTTACGAAGGAAAAGAACTCTGTGATACTTAGACATTCATTTTTATGGGTTCATGGAGTGAAATACGCATTGCAGATAACTGCATGGTCAACCTTTACGTGGATTTTGTTAGTTATTTTCTCAAAAAATTTATTGACATAGTAAACGCATATAGTATAATTGTATGTTTGCTCTTATTATTTTATTATGCAGATGAAGAGATGTGGGGAAATGGCTCGCAAACTTCGTTTTTTCAGGGAACAAATGTCAAAGGAAGGTTTGTTTCCCTCGATAAAGTCTGCAACAAGTGATGATATTGATTTGAACAACTTGGAGGTATGCTTATCCCTTCTATTCTGTAGCCTGTCAAGCTTCTAATGTGTTACATTTAAATGAGTTCTTGGGGATCTGGGTGTGACTAGGTTAAACTTGGAGAACTTGAAGCCGAACTAATAGAGATGAATACAAATGATGAGAAGTTGCAACAGACTTACAATGAACTGTACGAGTATAAGCTTGTTATGGAGAAGGTATGGTTGTTTGCTGCTGATATTTCTTGGTCAATTGATCTTTTCTACTTTGACATTACTATTTAGTAGCTTTTGCTTGTTATAATGAATAATTTTATATTATAATCTACTTTTCTCTCTAACAATTTTGTTTTTATTTTTTTGTTAAATCTTAAGATTCTCATTTCCATGTAATGAAATCTATTTGTAACTTAAGCTGGAGAAAGTGTATATCTATATTTTGCCCCTTGTTAAAGAAGTTAATTAGCATGACATCCTTTTTCTTTTAGAAAATCATCTTAGTTGTGAATTCATTGTATCAGTGTTTTTTGTTTCAGGCTGGTGAGTTTTTTTCTTCAGCTCAAAGCAGAGCTGCAGCTGAGCAGAGAGAACTTGAAGCCCATCACATTGGTGAAAGATCCATTGACAGTCCATTGTTATTGGAGCAAGTAAAGTTAGATAGCTTCTAATTTTCATTTAGTATCTTCTGTTTTTCCTTTTGTTGATGCTAATGCTGTTGGCTTTGTGTAGGAAATGATAACTGATCCATCAAAGCAAGTTAAGTTGGGTTTTGTTACTGGCCTTGTTCGTCGAGAAAAATTAATGGCTTTTGAGAAAATTTTATTTCGTGCAACAAGGGGTAATGTGTTTTTGAAGCAATCTATGGTTGAAAATCCTGTCACTGATCCCATTTGTGGGGAAAAGGTTAGCCCTTGAATGTTTGGGATCATTTCAATGTAAGCCTTATTCTGAAGTTCAATCGTATGAAGTCAACTACATGAGTTTGTCTTGCTGTTTTATTATGTATAGGGAAATCCTTTGTTAAATCACTGGCAGCTATATTTCGACCCTTTCTTTCTAGATTTTAAACTTCTTACAAGGTAGTAGATGTGTGTGTCTTTTACAAGTTACTTTGTTTTTCTTTCTTTGGGTTGCCACATAAAACTGTAATGAAAAATAGTCTGCTAGCTTCTATACCTTTTTATTTATACATATTTATCTGCTTTATATTGGTAGATTTAAAATACTATTGTTTGGGTTTTATGAGCTTCTGTTTTGTGGCAAATGGTTATTTTACATCTTATAAGAGCTATACTTCTAAACTTCCATATGCCTACATTTCTTTTGGTTTGCTTTATCAATGTTTGAGCCTATATCCACCTTATACATGAGGGTGATAAATAAAGTTAGAATATTATTATCAAACTCTTATCTACTAGCTTAATATTTGTGTCTTATCTACTAGCTTAATATTTGTGTAAGTCGTTGCTTCATGTATATGAAGGTTTTACAGGAGATACCATATTTGATTTTTATTCTTCTTTGTGTTTCTTTATATGTATTTATGCCAACTAAATAACTTCTACTTATTTGTCCAAGAAACTTATAATCTCAATTTCAGGTCGAGAAAAATGTATTTGTTGTCTTTTACTCTGGTGAAAGAGCGAAAAACAAAATTCTGAAAATATGTGATGCTTTTGGAGCAAACCGTTATCCATTTGTAGAGGACCTGGGAAAACAATTTCAGGCTATTACAGTGGTATGCATTACTTCTGGGAATTTTCTTCTTGTTCAAGTGAAATTATCGTTTTTAGATTATTAAAAAATTTGAGTTACTCCTAATTGCTTCTAACTTATGTTATGTATGCCATTGGTATCAGGAACCAGTATTGTGATGAAAGTATATTGATACTATAGTAATCATAAAAAATCTAAGAAGCTATGAAAGGTCTTTGCAGAAAAATAAAGTTAAATGTATACTATGTTTCTGAGTATATATTATTGGGAGTTGTTAAGGTTTTCATGCTCGTAGATGATTATTTTGCTGGTGTAATTGAAAAGGAAAGTCCTTTTTTGGAGTTGATAAATGAAGTTTCTCTTCTACTTGTTTCAAGTTCTTTTAATTTGATAAAGTTGTGATGAGGAAATTAGACTGAATGTTTGGAAGGATGGATTGGATATCATGAGTGGCTTTGTGAAACTGGATTCATAGAAGCTTGGTTTTCCAAATTGTCACGGAAAGCTCTTGCTTATACAAATGGTCTACATCTTGAAGAAAATTTAAAAATTTAAAAATTGTTATGTGGAACTTCCTCATAATTTATATTGCACTCTAACTTTTATCTATATACCATTTGTCTACGATGAGAGCTTATCCGTGTGCAGTTTTGTGTGTGATTGTATCTTTTTCTTGTCAAGTTATGAAATCATCAATTAATCCCATGCAACTAAACTTCATAACCACTTTTATTGCTAGGTTTCTGGAAGACTTTCAGAACTGAAGACTACCATAGATGTTGGACAAGTGCACCGGAGCAATCTGTTACAGAGCATTGGCTATCAATTTGATCAATGGAACTTCCTGGTAAGTTTTAATTTCCTATCCATCAGTCATTTTTGCTTAAACATTTACATCCATTGCTTTCTTCATTTTATGCTGTGTGCACACTTGTGCATTTTGGCGTTGGGATCAGTCATTGTGAAATTGAGTGGAGTGTTGACTGCTGTTCGGGCAGTGAACTTTGTTTCTATTGACTTATGTAGGTGAAGAAGGAAAAATCAACTTATCACACTTTAAATATGCTCAGTATGGATGTGACAAAGAAGTTTCTTGTTGCAGAAGGCTGGTGTCCTGTTTCTGCAACAAATCAGGTCCATTACTTCTTTTTCTTGTTTTCTTAGTTAAATTCATATATTATATATGTTTGTATATATATTTATAACAAACTAGGTTTGTCATTTTAAGCTGTACTAGTTTCTTTTGCCAATGTCCCATGAGAATCAAATTTCAGTATTTCATTGTTAATTAGATTGTTCATTTACCTTGGGCTTGAATTCTGCAGATTCAGAATGCGCTGCAGCGAGCAACCACTGACACCAACTCACAAATTGGGACCATAATCCAGGTTCTACAAACAAAGGAATTGCCTCCAACCTATTTCCGGACAAACAAATTCACTTCTGCTTTTCAGGATATTGTAGATGCATATGGGTGAGTCACTTCAAGAAAAAGTACTGCTAACTTAAGTTATCTATAATTACTGCATCTATCTTTGCAGAAAGTTTTTGTTTTCATAATTGTGCAAATGTTTGTAGTAACTTTGACTTTTACATACATTTGACATATCTGTTTCATTTGGGTTGGAATTTGCTTCACGCTGTTTCAATGATCTGATATTCCATATCATGTTGTCATGTAGAACATTTTGCCAGATGCGAATATGGTCACATAAATGTGCAGAGTTCCTTTTTGTTATGCCATTTTTTAGGGACCTTTTTAAGAAGGAACAAAATAGACATGAATTTCCTAAAAAGAAAAAAAATAAGTGTCAAATAGTGAGCCACTCTCTACAAGAATTAGGAACAATCTAAAGAACCATTGATCTGGACAATATAAAGTGAACAGTTTACATAAAAGCTATAAAAAACTTAAGACTCCAAATATAATTTCAACATTAACCTAAAACTACTTCCAAGTTCTGGGCTGTAAGGGACAAAAAATATGTCCTGAAATGTTTTAGATGTTGAATCCCAAGGAGAAGCTAGTTATCAAACCTTGTCCAATAGATCATTAACACCATCCTAACAACCATGTTTAATTTTTTATGTGTATCTTGCTAAATCACCCAAAAATTGGTCATTTCTGCAGTACCCCACAAAAATTTGGCTTATCATAATTTTTTACTTGTAAAATTCTTGAAGATAGTAATTTACTTTCTTTGCATGGAGTGGTTCTTTGGATAATTGAGAATGACATCTAAAAGTATCAGTTTTCAATAGATAATAAAAAATAAAGCATTAACTGAGATATTGTATAGTTGCTGCAAAATTTTCTATGCAGTTCTTGTCATAGCAAATTGTGTTTATATGCTGATGCATGCACCTGTGATAGTTCAGTCAAACTAATTCCATTGTGGATGATGTTTGTCTGTATAATTTTTTAAACCTGCATTATTGAATTTAGCTGTTGGTCTTCATTTTCCCATGTCTGGAGCAGATAGAAGCAAATCTTTTCCCTATTTCAGGAATTTTTGTTGTTCATCTGTAGTTTACTTACCATTGGCTGGATATAGTCATTCTTGAAAAAGCTGCATTAATGCGAGTTTATTGCAGGGTTGCAAAGTATCAGGAAGCAAATCCTGGTGTATACACAGTTGTAACATTCCCTTTTCTTTTTGCTGTTATGTTTGGTGATTGGGGCCATGGTATATGTTTGCTGCTAGCTACATTGTATTTCATAATTATGGAAAAGAAGTTTTCCTCTCAGGTCAATGCATGGCTTCCTTATGTTTGAAGTAAGATTGTGTAGTTTATCTATGGTTTCATCTTTGTTGAATTTCCTTTTTTATTTGATAACAGAAGCTTGGAGACATCATTGAAATGACTTTTGGTGGCCGCTATGTTATTATGATGATGGCATTGTTCTCAATCTATACAGGATTGATCTATAATGAATTCTTTTCTGTCCCATTTCAGCTATTTGGGCCCTCTGCCTATGATTGTCGTGATCTTTCCTGCAGGTATTGATCAGTGCCATAGCTTAATGGTACAGGTATAATGTGTTACTTCATGTAAGTCATCTGCACTCATTCTTTTTGGCACAGGGATGCATCTACAATAGGTCTAATAAAGGTGCGTGCAACCTACCCATTTGGGGTTGATCCCAAATGGCATGGTACTCGAAGTGAGCTACCATTTCTGAACTCACTGAAGATGAAGATGTCAATTTTATTGGGGGTAGCTCAGATGAATCTTGGGATTGTATTAAGCTACTTCAATGCAAAATTCTATGGAAATGATTTAAATATTTGGTAAGCTATCTATGTTTTGCTATAATATACTTGCATGTTTTCATGCGTTCATTTTAATTAATTTCTTTACGAGCAGTTGGAATAGTGATCATCCTTTCTTTTAAATCTGTTGTTCTGAGGAAGTAAGAGTTATTTTTGAAACGTGTATATATATATCTTGCATGTGCAAACTGCAATTCATGAAGACATATCCTTTTCAAGACAATATTTTGCTTCTGTTGATCATTCTTGGAAAAAAAGTTGTGTTTAGGTGGCATTCTATATTAGGAATAATTTATTGTAAAAGATAACTAATTAACCGTGGATGTTGTAGGCACCAATTTGTTCCCCAGATGATATTTCTGAACAGCTTGTTTGGCTATCTATCTCTTCTCATAATTGTGAAATGGTGCACTGGATCTAAAGCTGATCTCTATCATGTGATGATATACATGTTTTTGAGTCCCACTGATGATCTAGGTGAAAATCAGCTTTTTTTGGGCCAAAAGTTTCTCCAGGTCTTGTATTTTCTTTCTTGATTATGCAGAAATATTCTCATTCATTTTTTGAAATCTAGTGGTTCTTATGTGTTCATGCTTCATCATTTAGATTGTTCTGCTACTATTGGCTCTTGTTGCTGTACCCTGGATGCTGTTTCCAAAGCCATTTCTCTTGAAGAAGCAACATGAGGAAGTATGCTAACGAATATTCCATTTTTGTCACCATTTATATTTTTGTCCAGATTTTGTTTTTCGCTTTTAATTTTTTTTCCCTATGTTCCTGTTTTATTTCACAGAGGTTTCAAGGTCAGTCCTATGCACTACTTGATATTGTTGATGACCACCAGGAAATGGAGCGTCATGATCCCCATGGGCATGACGAATTTGAATTCAGTGAGGTCTTTGTGCACCAACTTATACATACTATAGAGTTTGTGCTTGGTGCAGTGTCTAATACAGCTTCATACTTAAGGTTATGGGCTCTCAGGTATGTTGAAAAACAATCTAGAATCCATTCATGTGGCTCCCCAGCTGCAATAGAAATCTTAAACATGGATTGGCATCTGAAATAAAAACTAAGTTACTTATTAGTTGTGGTTTTCTGTTGTGGTATGATGTATACTGAAAATATATAAAGTTGAGGCTTGCTGCATGTGATATGTTGAAATATTCTGATCACAAACACAAGAAGTTGAGGCTTCTCATCTCAGCATACCAGATAAGATTTGCATTTGATTTTCTGGTTCATTTTTTTACTTTGTACAGTCTGGCCCATTCTGAGTTGTCCAGCGTATTTTTTGACAAGGTTTTACTCCTTGCTTGGGGGTAAGTTATTTTTTTGACACTATCCATGTTTTTGCTATGCTGGAAAGGGCTCAAGATCTTGAATGGCAACTGATTAATATATTCCTCACAATTTCAGGTTCAACAATGTCATTATTCTTATTATTGGTATAATTGTATTTGTATGTGCAACTGTTGGTGTGCTCTTAGTCATGGAAACTTTAAGTGCATTTCTACATGCTTTGCGACTTCACTGGGTCGAGTTCCAAAACAAGTTCTACGAAGGAGATGGTCACAAATTCTGCCCATTTTCATTTGCTCTGCTCAGTGAGGAGGATGAATGATTTAACTGCTAGCAGCTAGGGTATACGTCAGCAGACATGAATACTAATATGAACATATTGATCTGTGGAGATATAGAAAGTGGACATCATTTTGATTTTTAAACAGGTATTTTATAGAGTATCATGGAGCAAGCTGATAGCCTTCAGAGGCACAGCCCCATTGCAGTTGCATGCGGTGAGTGTCTGGGAAATAACATGGCTTGCAACTCAGGTTCATAATAGGTCAGTGACTCATTATCCTGTTCCCCTGTTATATGGTGATTTCAGCACAATTTTTTTTTTTTTTTTTTCCTGTCGAAATATTTTTCTTAAGAATTATGACAAAAAGGAAAAATGCATGTAGAAATGGAAATTATATCTTTTATTTATGTAAAAAAAAAAAATCACAGAAAGTGGATGTTGTGATTTGAATTTATATTGATCTTTCACGGACAAAGTATTTTGATGGGAAGAGAGCTGGAGATTCATAAGAAGAAATGATATAACAATAATAAATTGGATATAGACATCATATATATTAATTACGGTTATACCTTAGGCGTACGGTTTTCCAGGACAGAGGTCTGCGTTCATAGAAAGCATGAAGAGCTTTGTAAATATATACGCAGAAGGTCAAGTAAGGAAACAATCATAGAGTATGACGGTGATATTTCCGTAATATGACACCCAAAATTTCATCTTAGTCTTCAATTACACTCTGATGATTAAGATGTGAGTTGTCAGTTCCGTGTCAGCTATACAGTCCCTTTCCAAGGAGTTGGGGGAGGTTGCCATTGGGCGTTCCGGCAATGGATGGATGTTGCTTTACCCATGGTGGGTTAAACTCCAGGCCTGGGGAGAAAATCAAGTCATGAGTTTTGACCTGTTGAAGTGTATGCATTTTATGGGTAGTGTCCGCACGTGTGTGAGAATATAATTGTCTAAGGTCCATGTTGAGATTCTTTCACAGAGAATTTCGGAAGTCAGGTAGTTTCGCCATTTTAGCGGAAAAAATCCAAATAAACCATAAAACAATGCGAAATTCAAGATGTACCATAACTCAAAAAGTAATCCCAAAATTTTGATCCAATCACATGAATTTTGAAATATATTTTACAAAGCAGGTCTGAATTCATATAAGCACGAAGAGCATTGTACATAAATGCCTAAAAAGGCCAATCTAAGGAAATACCTATCACCAAATATTAGGGTTTGTTATAGTAATATGACACCTAAATTTACATCTTATTCTTCGAGTACTTTTGAAACCCTAGTTTTGTCCTGCAAGAGAAGAAAGGGGATGAAAGCTTGCATGCTTTAGCCTCTTCAATCTATGATATATCTTTACCTTACTCCGTCTTTGCTTTGTCTGCTCTCTCCTTGTACCAGTTCGTTGTACTCGATATCAAGCCGACTGGCAGCAATCGAATTACATCAATTCGCCTTATAAATATCCTTGCAGCAGAAAGATAAGCCAACTTAAGTTTAAAATGTTGAGTGAGCACGCGAGATCCATCACCTGGGTTCTACATATAACCTGCAAAATATGTCGCGGCATCGGTGCGCAGATGGTCCAAACAGCTCAGCTGGAAAAGGGACAAGAAAGAATGTACGATATAACAAGATTCCTATAAAAATTGCAACGAATGGTATGATTACAGAAGCATAACTGCCTCCAGAATCCATGTTTTTATTCTGTAATATCATAACAGGTGACTTTTGAAACCTTGGATGGCCATTAAATGTCCCTGATTGTCCTGCTTCTTACTCGCTTTTAGAACACACAGCATCTGTCGCATGTAGGCTGCAGCACATTATTTTGTATATTATATCAAGGGCAATTTCTTGGCCGGCATATTGTTGAATTAATCCCCACCGTTCGATTGTGCACACATCATCAGCCAAATAACAGTGAAAAACATTGGAAGCGGAAGATTTCTACACAGGCAGCTCCTCGATAGATTGATAAAATTACCATTTTAATAAAGGAAAACAGTTGCCACCAGCATACACAGCCATGAAATTACCAGTCATGAGAAAATGACAAGTTTTAAACACCAAGACCAAGATAAATATACTATGATACACACATTATATTATCACCTTTATTTACAAGCACCGCTTCCATAATATGAATATGGGAATTCAACAATCTAGTGCGAGGTTGCGTGGATTGCTGCTGCGACTGTAGAGACCATGGAGTCCACTCCGCATACATTGCGACCCCTACATATCTTGTAGTATCCATTCTCTCCCCAATTTTCTCCCCACGAATTCTTTATTATCCAGTAAGGCTTCTCCTTAAACCTGATAGGCGCATAACCAGCAGATCCATATCCCACCAGAAGCACTCCATGATCCAAGTGCTTCCCGCAAATGTATGGGCAAGAAACTCCGCCAATATACGTTTGCATGAAGACTGCATTGATCCCCACTGCAAAAGCATAACAGAGTAATCAATAAAAACAGACTGTCATCACCCATTCTAAATTAGTCACTGCAAAAAAATTTATCAATCAACAACTTTATGAAAAGACCAATTGTGGAAATTCCACAACCACAACACAAGACACAGCCAGAAACAGAGATTATATGAAGGCTTGCTAACAGCTGAAGACAGGTATTTTACCTGCAAGAGGGCCATTCTTCAAAAGATTAGCAGCAATTTGATCTTCATCAAGGGAAATAACGCTGAAGTTAGATACAGTAGCAGCAATTTTGTTTTTGTCAAATTTGCAGGTACCACGATCGGTCCCAGTGTAAGGATAGTCTTCCTCTCTCTCAAGTCCTCCAGCCTTGAGTGCATATTCAAAGGCGGTGGTCATAAGCCCACCACTACATCCAGAATCACAAGCACCATATTCTTCTGGATCACACTGCAATATTACAGACTTATCAGAATAAAGATAATAGTACATATCCGAGCTGCCATAATTCCATCAATAATCACTGGGTTTAAACAATAAATACAAAGAGTCTTAAAACAAGAAATTTATCCATGCCTAATCTGTTCGTAAGCTTCCATCAAAAAGAAATACTAGTATTCTACATTCCAGCACCTTGAAATTTATCAATTTGTTCCTTTCAATACGTGTTTTGAGTTTAAGCATCAGCATCCAATATGCTGTCCAGCTCCGGATAAATAAAACTCATAGAGAAAAGTTAAACGTTCATTTCCAAGCACAATCTTTCGTACTCTACTAAGAAAACTAGCCTCTCTCTACTGTAGTATACACCATATAGACTAGTTACCACATCAGGCCCATTTCAAGCAAAAAGGATTGGAACAGCATTGCATAAAAGTTCTCCATCTAATTTCATATCAAGCAACAAAGCCGAAACTTCTTTTGTCTTTAAATTTGAATGAATTTGATCCGATTCTCTAATGGAAACAAACCCGTAACTAGATATCACAATTCGCCAATCAAACAAACTACTAAAAATCCATGCAATTTAACAACCAACATCAGCTTAATAAAGAGATTAAAAAATAGGGTTGATTTAAACGTACCTCGTGATCACAATCCACGAGCTGCTGCTCACTTAAGCTCACAAGTTCGCCAGTCGCTAAATAATGAGCTCCTTCCAAAGCCCCAGTCGCACTAAAGGACCAGCACGATCCACAAGAACCCTGGGACATAAATTAAACTTTTAGAAATTGAAAAATATATATATTTATTTTATAAGAATCACACCTGTCATTTGTATAGAGAGTACCTGGTCTTTAACGCCAGTAACGGCCCCATGGTCACGCCAGTCGAAGTCAGTGGGAAGATCGTTGGTAGGCAGAATAGGAGCCTTTTCAGCGTCAGCTGGGAGCCGAAGCGGCCTGGTCAAGCCAAGGAACTGACGACGAAATTCCGACGGGGTTAAATCAGAGAACTTGGTGACACCGTGGACTGCTGAGGGGTCCAGGATCTGGTGACGCTTGGCTCGACGCAAGTTAGCCTTGAAAACGCCGAATCGGTAGTCGTGCTCCTCTTGAGTAGCATAAGTTTTGGCGAATCTCGATTTGAAGAGGGAAAAGTGATGTTCCGCGTTTAATAGATGATCATCGCCATCTGATGAAACGACTTGCCTGATCAAAATTTCTTCGTCGTCAAAGTCGTCGTTAGATAAAACCGTGGACGCGAGTGCAGAGGATAGTAGAGACAGAAGAAGGAGGAGACAAAATAGAGAAATTCGTTCCATTTGGGAGAAGAAGAGAGCAGGCGAAATTGCTTGCAGTAAGTCCACAGAGAGCAGCTGGACACCTAATAGGATTAAAGACTCGGAGATTTCCCAGAAGTTGTAAAGTTGATGCTTCCTAGGCTAATGAAATCATGACACGTGCTTACTTCTAAATTGTTTGTCGTCTACCATGTGGGAGTAGGCTGTCGCTTAGAGCTTCAATGGCTACATTCAGCGTCCAAATTTTAATTTTTGATGTCATTTTCTTTCGTGCGGATTAGGGCTGAATCCCAATAAAACTGATCCAAAATCAAAATTTGGTTTGATTTAATTTAATTTGATTTAAATTTATTTAAATTAAATTTAAAATAATTTTGAATTAAAAGAGTTAACTTATTTTTAAAATTAAATTAAATCTGAATTAAAAGTAATTTAATTTAATTTGATTCATAAATTTAAAGATAATTTGATATGATTTAAATTTAATCTACAACTAAATTTAAATCATGTTAAATATTTATTAATGGGTAAAATAATATCGATCGTTAAAAAATTATTAATTCAAATCATAAATCTAAATTATGAATTTAAGACATAAACTTTAGTTGAGTTTTGAAATTTCAAGTTTAAAGATCAAATTGAATTCAATTACTTTAATTTGAGTTCATCAAACTCAAATTATCTTATTTTTCATTTAAACTAAATTAAGATTAGAGAGTGATTAAGTTCAGATTAATTTATATCAATTTAATGATCTAATTATATTGATTTAACAATTAAATAACAATCAAATCTATTCATTTGAATCAAATTAATTTAAACTTGCTCTAAACAAAATTAATTATCAGCTCTGATAAGATTATTCAAATTCAAGCCTAGTCTACAGTAAAAAGTCTCTTTTTCGAAACTTTTTACGGCCGAAAGGACATATTTTTACCCAAAGTTCCGTTCAAAAACAAATTTTTAGTTTTTAAATTTTAAAAACTCAAGTCAACAATTGATCAATAGTAATATTCTTAAAGTCAAAATGATATTTTAATAATTTTATTAACAAAATTTATAAAATAATAAAATATATTTTTTGAAAATATAAATATATATATTTTAATATTAAAAATTTAAAAAAAAATTAAAAGTAACAACTAACTCAGTGATAGTGACCTTCGATAATAAAACCAAGTGGTTGAGAATGACTATATTGATTGTAAGGGCAGGTATATCTGGCCACTTTGTTTGGTTTACCTACCTTTTATTTTGAAAAAAATTGTTAAATTTAAACGTTTGTATCAACAAAAGTAGTTAAAACAATTAAAAACAATTGTCTTAACCACACTTGTTATTTTTTATTATGATTGTTGGTAAAAGTGACTAGATTTAATTATTTTTGTTAAAATAGTAGTTGTCTCTTCAACCAGATAATCGTTTTCAGCTATCTGGTTCAATTGATATCAGTTACCATTGCTAGCGATGTTATCGACTGCGATAACTATTTTTTATTTTTTAAAATTTAAATATTTTTTAAAAATTTTATAATTTTTTAAAAATTTTAAAAATATTTATATTTAAATGTGATTTTATAATTTTATTATAAATTTTTATTTTTTAATAAAAGTATTTTAGTTATTTTATAAAATGTGTTAGCAAAATTGGATTAAAAATGGGTAAAGGGTGAGTCTTTGGGTTTTTTTAAGTTAGAGGGTGGCAATTGTATTTAAGTGAAATGTTTGACCAACTTTTAATACACGCTTAATCATACGTGGTCAGGCCTATATTTATATGTCCTGTACATTTGTTTTGATTGGTTATAACCATCCCGGTTGTAACCATACTTTGACACGTCAATAGAGTGGCGTGCGTTATGAGCCCTCACGTATCATCCTTTGGTGGCTACAATACAGACACACATTTGACCCCGGATATCGGTCGGCTCTGCTAAAGCCCTCGACGACAAAAGAAACTGGGAAAACTCCAGTAGCAAGCAATAAAGATAAAAATTTTCTCAAGAGATGGAGGATGATCACCGAAACGGTGGTGTTTTAGATGCGGCGAGAGCAAGTACAGAGGTGTATTTAATGAAGTGTCCAGTGGTGGTGGCTAAGTTATGGCAGAGCCGTGTTGCTTCTTCAGATTTTCAACCTGTAGCCAAGGTCATTGAGTCTATTGATCCTCTTCAACCCGAGGACAAAAAGGTACCTTATTTCATTCCAATTTGTTGCTTAAGTTCTCATGATCTGTTTCATTTACTTTACAAGAATTTACTGCATGATATTTTCCTACAGAAAAAGCATGAGATCCCTAGGTTATCGATTTTATGAACTGTGGAGTAGAATTAAGAAGGATTAATAATTTTTGTGGTTATGGAAGGGCAGTTTGACCTATGTTTTGAGTGAACGATTCCTCAAGTTATCGAGCGCTTGTAACTGATTTGATTGCCCAATTTGTATCTTGAAAACATGTTGCTTATATGAGATGGATATAATCTTAATACATCCTTAGATTGCGGTAGATTATTACTCTGCCATGGACCTTGTCAACTGTTGAAAAAGTTTTCCTGCTTCAATCATGAATATTTTGCGATTGCTGCCTTTGTGAATACATAATTGCATCAGGAGTCTTTTAATTGAGAATACCATTGTGCAAAAGATGATGTGGACTTTGCTGGATCTTTTGGCATATGTTTTTCTTATTTCTTTTAAACGTCTTTATAATGGCTCAATGAATAGGTGTCAGCATTACCATGCACTATAGATGGAGTAGCTGTGCAAAATTCTGATCATATGAACTTAAACATGTCTTTTCACTTCCATTTTTCCCATCTGATATAGTCTCTCTTTACTGCACATATACAGTGGTGATGCTCTAATTGCTTGTCATGGTTCCTTAGATGAGAAGACAAATCAAATTCCTTGACTGTAGGCCTTTTTCATTTTGTCCTGGGTGTTGGTTATAATTTTTGATTGTTGTGTATAGTTAGGATGATTATCTTTTTAAATAATTTGTTTCCTGTTTTCTTACAAGTTTGTCAAATGCTTTTCAGTACAAAATGGAGATGCTTAGCTCTGAATCTGTCAATAATCCTAAAAGTTATACTTTGAATAGGGCTAAACAAATTGTTCCTATGTGTATCTTTTCAGAGACACATCAAGGTGAGAATTGTGGTCTCTAAGCTTTTGCTCTTGTCATATCTAGCTATTTGCAGTTAGCAGTTATGTTTTGATTGCTCTTCTTCTATATTATGGTTCATATTCTTCCATGTTAATTTGGAAGGCAAATAATTGATTAGTGGACAGCTTATGATTTTGAATAGTTATCCCGCTATATTGTACTTTTGGCATCCATAAGAAACTACTGTTTAGAGAAAAAGATGCATTGAACACAAAACAAAGTTTAAGAATCAACTGATGGTGAGTGTAGTTGCTTTTTTGCCATATAGTTTTGAATTTCAGCTTCTTCTGGTGAATGTGCAGCTTAATTGTCCCTTTAATTTTGATTTTATGTATTGAAGAGTTTTTTTTCATTGTAATTTGCCTATAAACTACTCCGGGGGGGAACAAAATTGTGCATGCACACATCCACACATATGCACTCAAGTGATCAGAAATTACTAGCACATAGTGTCTATCATGAACTTTAGCTGAAGAGCTTTGATAGGTGAATTGAAATATAAGTTGTTTGATGCTGGAAATACTGACAGAAGTCCTTCAAGGTTAATCATTATTCCATTCTTGGTAAAAAGATTTGACTTTATGACTTGACACACTTATCTTTTGCAGTATAGTTTGTTATCCTTTTCATCTTAAAATATAGAGGATAGAAGAAGTCACTATCACTATCATTAGGCAAAGAACTGTAACATTATGTTTGAAATGAAGTTCTATTGGGGCATGCATTTGAATTCTCCTCTCTGTATGTAACTTCTCAACTGGGTTTTTCCAATTAAGATAGTGATTATATTTGCTTTTATATCAGGTAGGGTTGCTGTTGAAGGATATGTGGGGAAAAAATTTGACATGAAGCCTTATGAAGAAAACATTGAGGAATATGGCAGATTGTGCCGTGAAAGGACAAATAAGTCCATGATAAAAAATAGACAAATACAGGTGGGGCATTCAAGTTTGCATTTGCCATGTCCATGGCATTTCTGGTTTGATATGGCCATCATGGAAAATTTCTTACTCCTGCTTTTATGTGTTAAAAGGTGATTGATAATGACCATGGAGTGCATATGAGGCCAATGCCTGGAATGGTTGGCCTAATTTCATCTACCTCTAAGGTATTGATGTTCTTTCTCTTCTCATATATACTAATTTTGTTGCTAAAAGAGATTTACTCATTAGCTTACATGCTGATTTTTCTTCACTCACTTTACCTATCCTGAGAAGGAAGTTCTTTGCTGTTTCAAGAGACATATCATGTGCATGTGGTGAAACTTGCTGGTTTTGATAGCTGACATGCTTTGCTATAATTCAATCTTGGTTAGGTTTGTGTTGGAGGATTTTTCTAAATTCATTATATGAATTATTTAACTTACAGAACCATGATTTTATTTTTGTCAGAAAAAAGCTAGACAGTGTTGTATATTTTTCTAGTACTTATGTCATGCTGAAGGGAGCCTCATTATTTTAATTGTCAATTATCCATTGCAGGAAAAGAAGAAAACAGCGCCAGTTAAACAATCAGACATGAAAAGAACTAGAAGGGATCGTGGAGAATTGGAAGATATAATGTTCAAGCTATTTGAAAGACAACCAAATTGGGCCTTAAAGCAGCTTGTACAAGAGACTGATCAACCTGCAGTATGTTTTTTTACCTTATCATTTCCTTTTTTATCTTTCCTCCATGTAAGAGTCATTAATCATGGCTTATTAGTCAGCTTTAAATAAATGACGAATTTGTTTTAGATGTTGTACATTGCATTGTGATTAATGGAAGTTGTAGTTTTATACTCTCTAAACTTCCATTTTGTGGTTTTCTCTACCTAACATCTTCATAAATGGTGATCTTTCTGCAGCAATTCTTGAAGGAGATACTGAATGAGCTCTGTGTTTACAATAAGAGAGGAACCAACCAGGGAACTTACGAGCTTAAGCCAGAATATAAAAAATCTGTTGAGGATGCGGGTGCTGAATAACTTCATAAAACTCTGAGGCTAATTACACTTTCATTTAGTTAATATCTTTTTTGGATGGACGCAAGCAACCTTTTAACCCTTGAGAAGGGGTAATAGTGTATTATAAAAAAGCCATAGTAAGCAAAGCTGAGGGGAAAAGATAAGATGAGAAGCAAGGGAAAAGGGAGGGTTTCCCTTCGTTACTGGGATCCTATTTTCTGATAATCCATGTGTAATTCTAAACAAGAAAGAAATGTCTAAAGAAGTTTTAGATGGATTTCAGTTGTTTCCTCTACAAAAATCCATTATATACGCTTCCAATTCAGATGTAGTTTGATGCAAAACCCGTTTTAAATTCTTTCCAATGGAATTTCAGGAATGAAAATCTTGATTTCTCTTTCTCATTCCAGCCCTCGATAGCATCACTTGATAAAAATGAACAGAAAGAACTGGCGACGAAAAGGAGAATTCCTTTGATGCTTTGAATTTAGGGTTCAGTGGCACGGCCTCGAGAAAAGCGACGGCTAAACTTTTGAGTTGAATTGGGTTTTAAGCCCCCTGCAAAATGAAAAGGTCAAAAGCTGATGCTGCTGCTAATTTCTGTCGGCCGGCAGTATCAGAATCAAATGTTTAATTCCCGATATGCGATACAATAAGGTCGATGAACCTATTTTCGACTCACTGTGGACCGGCTGGTTACAGCCTGAAGATGATTTTTGAGCAATTCAAGTCTTTCCTTAATTTACGTAATCAGTTTAGCGTAGGCATATGTTTGAATTCAAGTAGAAGCAAGCTTCATCATGTGCCCCGGAAACAACTTGTTTTTGACAGAAATTCACCGTGATCGAAAGCTTAATCTCAGGTTTCTTACTGCGTGAGACTAACTTTTATGTTTTACATTTTTTCATTTTACATATACACCGAAGGATGATATCGAGTAGCTTTATCTTCTAATTGAACCGGGGGATTTCATCTGGCATGTTGATCAAATTATGAATCATATATGTAAAGAAATCAAGAATATAAAGCTTCTAACCATCATGAACTAAAACCCTTGAAATCTTCGTTCTTTTGATTTGACATCAACTTTGACGTATTCAGAGAAGACAAAACGAAAGCAATTCCATCTGTCCAATATCAAATAATTCTATGTTGAAAGAAGAATGTATTTCACTGGATAAATAACATGAAAAGTGATATCCAGCACCTTATACATAAATTAGATGATAAAATAGAAGACTCCCTCAGACGTGACGAGTCATATAACATAAAGCCTATATTGATCTGAATTTGCTATTTTTAAACGTTCAATTCTAAGATATATGATGGTGAGGCTGAGCTTCTTTTTTCTGGAATATCATCATTATGCGCATTTCAATGCTCAATGTGGCCTTCACATCAACCAATTCCTTAGAAGCTGTCATATTATTCAATCATAATTATGAAGGCGTGCCAGTTTTTCCAACGTAGATACGTATTTCTCCATTCAATATGCTCCTTGTCACAAGCTGAATGAATATCAAGTTGTATTCTTGGCCAATGTTTCACCACCACTTTGAAAAGGAATGTGATATCAATAATTGAGGTGAAAAAAAGATAAAGGATGCTGAATACAATTGTAGTGCTCAGCGGGTTTGTAATATTTTTGTTTAATAAATGTTTACTTCTCTCGATTTCAGGAGAAAAGTGGCTGGCTCTCGGGTTTCAGCCAAGATATATATTATGCTGCTCTAGGGGCTGACTTCAATGCAAAAGAAAGAAAAAACCAAAAGAATCTCATAAACATGAGCTTTTAGGCTTGCTTTAAGCATAATTAATACAAAGAAATCTTCTTTTTGGCATTGTTTTGTTTTGTGTTTAAGCAATGTACTATTGGGGAAGCCTCATGACTGGTTTGTTGCAATATTGCATGGTGTTTTTGATGAAAAGACAAGCGTGGTTAGCCGCTTGAATTCGTCCTGCACCTAATCAATAACGTCTTCCCTAAAACACAAAAATAATGGTGCGTAATCGTGTGGGATGTTGAACCCAACATGTATCATGCCGGGAAATAAGCTGCTCTTGATGAGTGTGAAAGGCCACCTATGTGTCGCCCACTGGTTCATCTTGGGCGACCCACGATGACGAGGATCTTGAAAATGACCAACTAGGAATCTTCTTTGTCGACTTTGTGACATTTCCCTTCAACTTTTTTCCTTTTTCAAAAGATTCCAAAGCTTTCTTCTCAAGGAAATTGAGCGATTCATCAACTTCAAATTCCACTTTACACTACTGGTGGAGTGTGCTAAAACGTGAAAAGCTTTCCTCCTACTACTGGTGGAGTGTGTCAGATATGGCCATGTCGAGGGACCCTTCTTTCATTTAAAGGAATTGGAACGGAGACTTCGTTCACTCCTGGAAGCGTGGATGCCAAAAGCAGAATGCAATAAATGAAGGGAGAGAGAGAATGAGTCAAAGCTGGTTTTGATTTCAGATGGAACGAGAACAATGACTCCCAGCTTCCTTCCTGCCACATTATATTCTTACGATTCTGACAAACTGTACAAAAATATGATGAAAATTTTGAAGTGTCTTCTTTGATTACTTTCTGTTTCTTAATGTTTCTCCTAACAGCTGAAGCTTAACAAGTTTGCAACAGCTTTTAAGAACCGCGAGATAAACTGACCCCAGAAACTAAAGTAAATATTCAGTGGTATGTATACGTTCATAAAAACTATGAAATAATTTAATATATATATATATACACACACAAAGTAATTTAATATACACACAAACTTTACATTAATTAAATTTTTTACCATCTACCGATACACTCAATTTAAAGTTTTATGATAGTTAATCAGTCTTTTACTAGTGTTTTACAATGTTAGAGAAATATGTGTATGTAATCAGAATCATGAAGAAATATTAATACGAGAATTTTTTAAGTGGTTAAGTTTAATGATTCGAAACATTTACATTTATAGTGTTTTTAGTATTATTTAGCTTAACTCATGATCAATCATGCCAATATCCCTCAATTCTCTCTATTTTTATACATATTTTTGAAGGGAAAATGTTTTCTATAATTCTACCTCCCTCTCAAAACTTAATTTATGATTTTGAATTTAAATGAATTGATTTGTGCTTACATTGATGGTATCTATATAGTTAATATTTGGGCAACTATTATGACATAAAATTATTTGATCATTAACGTTCTGATCTATAATACCTCAAACAATTGTGTCTTTAATAACATAAACTACTATTTTTGTCTATACCAATAAATAACTAATCATAAAGATGACAACACAAAATAAAACATTACAGTCATTCTCATGAATACCTATCTAATAAGGCACAAGTGTTAACCAATAATTCATATTCAAAAATTATAATCTTTAGATAAATTTATCTTATAGAATAATTTGAAGCATCTATATATTAATATTACCAATTTTATTCCTACAAAACAATGAGTTATTTTGTAAGCAAGATTGATTTCAAATCTTTCATTTATCTTTTGCACCAGCTAATGTATAATTCACATAACATCTTTCCATTTCAAGTCTTTAAATCTCTCCACCAAATTAAGACAAAAGAAAAGGAGGGAAGTATGATTTTCTTTTTTCATGAATACTTATTTTAATTTCAAGACATTTTAACTTAAATTCAAACTAGATATCAGTTGGTGTAAGAAATGTTGCATATATATTTCATTAGGAGCTTTGGGATCTCTTCCTCTCCAAGAATACATTGGTGGCACCTCAAGACACTATCTTTAGCACTCTAAACAAATCTTATATTAACAAAATATGAGAGAAATAATATATTTATAAATATATTACATTATTTGAGAATATTATTTAAGAAAATATTAATTAAATAGTTTGTAACAGATTATTTGTCCAAAATGACTAATATCTTAATAATGGTCCAAATTATTAAATCATATGTTAGAGTAAAAATACTTGACAAACTAAGGGTGTTGCAAGGGTGAATGTAACACATCCCTCTCATTCATATATATACACATGCATACATATGTATGTATGTATGTATGTACGTATGCATGTTTGTATATATAGATGCATGCACGTGTGTGTTACAAACTAAAAGATATTCATTACAGAGATAAAATTATGAATTTCCATCAAAATGTTGATTTTGCATATATTTCTTTGTTAGGTTTTTATTGCAAGGAAAACATCAATTAAATAATTTGTAACATCTTTACATAAATTCTGATATGAAAGAGTTACTTTGAATATTCTCTTAAACTTTGGTGAAATAAATATTATCGAATATATTGAGTCTCATGACCAAAAAAATATTGAGTATATATAAGTTTTTTTTTTTTTTTTTGTTTAAAAGATCTGTTAATTATGTTTAAACATTCTATATCATTTAAAGATAACTGTGAGTGTTCATGCGAAATTTAAGTTAGAAGTATTAAATAAATTGACGGCAAATTTTATGACCAATGCAAAGGAGCCATACAGAGGAATTTTGATAACTATTAATGCCGTAATAATCAAGTGAATTTTGAGTAAAAAAAGCCGCATACATTAAAGCCTTTTATTAAAGGCTATTGCAGACGCAATTTGTGAAATAACATGAACCTATCCAGTCATGTAGGGTCTCCAAAACAAAAGCATTTGAAACTGTTTCACCAAAAATCTTCTTCCTCTTAGCCCTTTGTACATCGTGTGTGGTGGGTGGAATCCCTTTATGTGCCAAAAGAGCCAAACAAAAGCAATAAAGAATCACTAGTGCTTTTATCTGCTAGCAAAGTGAGAAGTCAAAAAGAGCCAACCTAGATAAAGCTACAAGGATCTTTCCAAACGTTTCCTTCTAAATCTCCAACTCCATTAATCGAAGCTATTCATTGTGCTTCATAACTCATAACCCTGCTTCTTGTTTTCTATGTCTAAAAGCAACATAAAAAATAATAATAATAATAAATCCCAGTGGCAATTAATTCATTTGCGAAGTGGGAATTGATGAAAACTGCCATATGTATAAGCCAGAACCTAAAGTATTTCTAATGATACGCCATGTTTTGGTGTTTGGAGCAGATTCTCTTTCTCTCCATCAAAAAAGAAGCCCTCATCTCATTATAATTCTGCTTTCATCCTGATCTTTGCAGAAAATAAAAGTGCTGTAGTATCATTCCAGGGCCCTAGCCCTAGATGTATATCATTGATTACCAAGTGGTGGGACAATCTTGTGGTGGGCTGTAGTTCAACATATTGTATTCGTATTACATTCTCAGCCGCACGATACGATGTTGAACACATAACGGCAACAATTAATTTGGAGAAATTAGTAGAATACAAAGATATGTACACCAACGAACATGACGTTAATGAAAGCTTTTACCCAAATTGAGGTTCTTCCTGGTAGCAATTATTGACTTCTTCTTTATTTTTTCATTTCCTTTTGCCTTTCTGTTTTTTTATTTCCCATTAAACCTTGAATAAAAACACTTAGAAAGACCGATAAAAGGCTATTAATATTTGATTCCAGACTCTCCTTTCAGCTCTTGATGAGTGTTGAAGCAGTAGGTGTAAATACTAATATAGAGTGATATTCCATGCAATGTTTCAATCAAGCAATGATCCACTTATGAGTCTGAGGGGCATAAACTCAAGTATTTTGATACTGATAAACAAGAAGCAGAAGCATTAAAGTTGGAAGCTTCAACTTGGCCTCATCGGTTCAAATATTGAATTTGAGAGTTTTATGAATGTATCCAATTGGTTATGGTAACATTCATTCAATTTATGGATCACCACCTGAAGATGACTTCACCTGAGCATCCATTGAAAGCTCAAAATAATTGTCCATGCAAATTAATAACCGGGTTGTATATGGAGAAACAAAGTTCACGTTGTCTGCAAGATCTTCAACATCATGCTAAGGCGTGAGAGATATGATACTAGTGCTCTTTAACATGATATGATTCTGATCGCCACCCAATATAGGCACTCCAAAATCTTAATCAAATGTGTTCTTATCATGTTAATTAGGTAGATTTCAAAGCTAAGGAAAGGTCAACTGACAAACTTAGTTACTTAACTTAATACAACATTATTATTGCTGATTAATTATATGGATTAGCGATGCATGCTTGCTCTGACTCATAATTATGCAGGCGTGCAAAGACTGTCGATGACTAAAGCCTCAACCAAATTCATTATTTCTATACGCATAAATGCCAACATGAGAAGGAGTCCTTTCACTGTATTACTAATTTGCATGGTCTGTCAAAAAGTAACAAACCTTAATGGAAAACTTACTTGGTCTGTATATATACATTAATCTTATTACAACAGACGTATTTTTGCAGAATCTTAGATATGTTTAGTTCCCAGAATGATGAAAACTCATGTGAAAACAGGCAGCCTACTGCCACATAGAGGATCTGAAACCAGACGGGTGGCACGAATATGGACCACACAGTAGTCTGTAGCTGTCTAGCTACTTGACTTGCGTCCTTTGTGCACATGTAACGTTCGTGTCTATGGCCAAATCGAGAAATTCCTGAAATGAAAGAATTTTGAATCTTGCTAGAATGATGGTTTTAGTTTTTCAGCCAATAACCTTCAATGGATACTCTTTTTCTGTATATAGATAGTGGAATCATAGATATACTAAAAGTCCATGCCACTTTGAGTACAGGAATCTTTTAATGTTCTACCCAAAAAAGAATTCCCTTCTTTCTTTTAACTTTCCTTATAAATTAAAATCACTTTCATCGTAATAGTACTTGGTGTTAAAAGGGTATTAATGGAGTTAACTGTGTAAACTCAAAACTCGACCAAAAGACTGGGTAGCAGATTCTCTCGTGCAAGCAAAATCTATTCTCTCTGTCAGGCATGTACTTATGTAACCCAAAAGAGGAGGAATTTGTGCAAATGCAATTAAGCTCACAACTGGATTGGTCAGGGTGCTGTCCGACCGGTTCATGCAGGCCTGGTTAGACCCAGTTCTTCTCGCCCCAGACTGGCGTTTATTATTATAATGTATCAACAATAAAGCATTGCTGTCAGTTGGAAACCCTTTTAAAGATCAAAAGGCTTATATATTCTTCCTTCGCAGGCCACTTTTTTTGAATTTTAGAATGATGGTGGTCTGAATTGAGGGGGGGCAACATGTCTCTTAAAGCAAGGGACTTGATATCAAAACACAACACGCAATTGGGCAAATTTTGGGAGTGGAAACTTTAGTGCAACAACGGTCTGAACTGATAATTTGAAAGATAAAACACCCTTTAACTAAATTAATTAAGAGAAACTATTACAATAAACATCTTTTACTGATTTATCTTATTCTGTAGAAAAGGCCTATAAAAAGATGGATTCCTTCTGTTGGCTGCTACTTTTCCATACGATGGTCCTCTAACAAAGTGGAGTATATTTTTATACACTCTTTCTCGAGCATCGGTGGACCCTAAAATATTCTTCAGCGGATTGATAAATGATATTGGATTGGTAGCTTCAATTAGCTTTCAAACATTTTCTGTCTGGATCAACTGTAATTAAGTTTAAATAGCCAATCAGTGCCATTTTCACGATCTTTTTATTGTCCGGAACGGTTGAGATTGTTTACAAGAATTTGTGGTGCACGTATAAAAGAGAGTTGCATACTGTGAAAGGAAAAAAAAAAAGTACGACGAAGTATATACAGACGATTAAGAGTATTATTAGAATAATAGAATAGATAATAAAAGCAGAACCTGCTTAGAGTATATTAATATAGTGAAAATGTATTGAAAGGTAGGGACCTGTTGTGGGCTTTAGGTGTTTGACTGGTGATGAGAATACATGGGGTACCCACCTCCCCTCGTGCGCGCTATCAATCAATGGCGGCTCTCCTTCTCTCTCAAATTATCGTCATTAATGGCATGGTGCCAAAACGGAATGTGTTAGATTATAATCTCAATATGTTTATAATTTATTCTCTTTCTAACTGGCTGCTGTATTTTACTGTGTGTGATTTAGTAGTGCGCAATGGGGTTGCCTTGTCAGCAAATTAATAAAGTGGGTGAGAATAGAGAAGAATGTGGGAGACAGCCAGGGACATTTGGAGGCCTTATAACAGTTGACATAACGTCTTTCTATCTGGCCCTTGTGGGCCATTCTCTCCACAATTACAGTAGCCTTCCCCGACTATATTTATATCACCTATTGGCTCCTTTACCCTCATCATCTTCTCTCCTCCCTTCTAGAGCGCTTCCGAACTGTTATCTTGCATTTTGTTTCAAAGTTCCTGCTTTTCTGTGTGTATTAGCTTCAATGGCTGATACTGGTGCTTCAGGTTCTGGGAGGAGAATGTGGTGTTCTGTGCCTGAAAGGCTCCAGCTGCACATGGCCATGTTGGCCTTGCAGTTTGGATATGCAGGGTTCCATGTGGTCTCTAGAGCTGCCCTTAATATGGGCATTAGCAAACTTGTGTTCCCTGTTTATAGGAACATCATCGCCTTGCTTCTTCTCCTTCCATTTGCCTACTTCCTGGAAAAGTGCATCACTAACACTACTACTAAGTCTTCCTTTTTGTATATAACAACCCTGTTTAAATATTTCTTTAAATGATAGTAACATGTTACAAAATTCTTCTTTTGTCCAGGAAGGAGAGGCCTGCCATTACTCTCAATTTCCTTCTCCAGTTTTTCTTACTTGCACTGATTGGGTATCGATCAAACTTTTAACATTACACAACAAACAATGGGAAAATATAATATAATAAGAAAATAACTATATCTTATTTTACGTCTTTTAACATTACAGAATAACAGCAAACCAAGGATTCTACTTGCTGGGCTTAGACAACACTTCACCCACGTTTGCCTCAGCAATCCAAAACTCCGTTCCCGCCATTACCTTTCTCATGGCCGCAATATTAAGGTTTGTCGACGCCTGCTTTTTTGTTACATTATGTACGTGTATGAACATGCATATACAAGTGTGTATAAGGTTTATATTGCTGATCCACTAATTTGCTTTTCATTTCCCAGGATAGAGAAAGTAAGACTAGACCGAAAAGATGGTATAGCCAAAGTGCTTGGAACTGTCTGCTGTGTTGCCGGGGCCACGGTGATCACCTTATACAAGGGTCCAGCTATATACAGCCGAGCTCCTACGCTAAACCAACCCACACCAATGTTTGTTTCGCTTGGGGATGCAAAAGGCAAGAACTGGACCCTGGGTTGTATCTATCTGATTGGCCACTGCCTGACCTGGTCCGGTTGGCTTGTGTTGCAAGCACCCGTCCTCAAGAAATACCCAGCTCGCCTTTCAGTCACCTCATTCACGTGTTTCTTTGGACTGATTCAGTTCTTGATTATCGCTGCGATTTTTGAGAGAGACTCGCAAGCTTGGATTTTTCACAATGGTGGAGAAGTTTTCACTATCGTCTATGCGGTTAGTAACTCACAGAGTCCTTGTTATTTACTGAGTCACGTTCCAAGTCCCAAGTCCAAGGCCCAGTCCCAAGAAGTTTTCACTATCCATGGACAAGATAATTACGTTTTAATTCTATCGAAGCACTAAACTAGCTTTCTTTTGCACTCCTGTGTGTGGTCATAGTCCCAAGTCCCAGTCTAGTTTAATCATCTTTTCTTTTTGATATATTTATAGATCTATAACTTAATTAAAATTCAAAACTTGAACTCAAGTTCCCGACTTACAGTCTAAGTTATAGCATCTCTTTTTTATCTCCGCCCAATCTAGATCCGGACATAAGCAATGTGGCTGGCCCTTTGGTTTAGGCGTGTTGTTTAGTGCATGATTGTGAGATATTGAGTGGGTTTAGTAGCTTGATATCTTCTTTTTCAATTAATCAAAATGGCTTGTCATCGCGGGTCATGAATCCTGTATACTTCGGGATGTTAAAGTCTATCGAGTCTTGAATCTATATGAAAGGGTAAGCTTGTACCGTTTGGGCATGTGCGAACAAGTTCTTTATGGGATAAGATGTGATAATATCTGAGATCACCTTATAATTTAATAGAAATTCTCTTTTAGCTGTACTAATAAATGATTTAAAAGTAGTTATACAATAAAGTGGTGAGTAAATTGCGCTAAGTTTTATGTGGAAATATGCAGGGAGTGGTGGCATCTGGAATTGCGTTTGCTGTACAGATATGGTGCATTGACAGAGGGGGTCCTGTCTTCGTGGCTGTGTATCAACCAGTTCAGACTCTTGTTGTCGCCATCATGGCCTCCATCGCTTTAGGCGAAGAATTCTACTTGGGAGGGTAAGTCTGTCCTTCTCCTTCTTCCCTCTAAATCTTAAAAAAAAAATAAAAAATCAGTGTACTCATTACTCTAGATATACTAAGAACCTGCACTGTCTGTGAAGGTTGAGATTGACAATTTTGACTGTATAATGCTCTTTGATTAATGTCCTGGTTATCTTTTGACGAAGTCCAAGTGAACTGACCTATAATATCTCCCAACAACTACAATGACAAACATCACAAGGGCCGTGGCTTGAGGTGACCTAAAGCTCAATCAAGGCTGAAAAGACTTCAAATGATCAGAACTTGAATAGTATAAGGGGAAAAATACAGTAAATATTGCTACTTTTCTGATGGAATACTGTTAACTAGAAATTTATATGTTCGATAATGTACAGGATCATCGGTGCAGTGCTGATCGTAGTGGGTTTGTACCTGGTCCTCTGGGGCAAAAGTGAAGAAAAGAAGTTTGCAGCAAAGGTTGTGATCCAGTCCACTCCAGAGCATGGAAACACAAGGACAACAACCCACATCAAGACGTCCCTTACCCAGCCACTTCTTCCTCCATCAACAGAAAATGTCTGATCACCAGGACCCTAACTTTAACCGCAGTACTCGTTCGGTGGAGAACAGTTTTAAAAATGCACTATCCTATGTCAAAAAGCTTGTGTGTGTCCTAAGTTTTTATTATTTTTTCTAGTTAATCCCTTTCTCAAGTAGCGGAGGGAGACGAGGAAGGAGAGCTTTTCAAAGGGGATGAGTCTGATATGACGATCATGTTCAAGGATCATAATATCTGAAAATCCCTTGTGTTCTTTTATGTTAATTTTGTGGTCTTTGATTTACGAGAAAAAGATATGCAAATTAATTATGAAGCTTAGCTAATGCTTAAGATCATTATGGTTTGACGTGACTGGACCCATAACTGTGCCAATGGTTATCAGTACAGAGGTGGCAAGGCCCAGCATGCTTATCGTTATATAATGTGCTATCATAAGCCACTCTCATTTTAAATCATTTTGGTCGGCATGAATCATGCTCACGGATTCCTAAGTAAACAGATTTTTTAAAATCTCAAATGTTTATGGGTCATCACTGGTACTAGAAAACATTAACATAGTCCACCAACAGAGAAGTGTCATGTGCCGATCATTCCTACAGCGCCTCTGAGCCTCACTTAACCAGTTTTCGTAACTAAGTTAGTATTCTTGACCAACGGCAGATGACAATGCTTGAAGCAACCCAAAGAACACAACAAAGTAGCTAAAAGAGCTTAGAGAGTAGCCTAAGTGGCAACTACCTTTACTCGTGGCTCATGAGAAATGGGGTGTGGGTGATGAATGGAGCCACCGAAAAACGCCTAGAGTCATCGCAACTCTGAGTTGGGAAGTCGGATGGTAGCAAATAAGAGCCGTGGTTGTTAAGTGCATGCCATAGGATTTTTTAGAAGCAGATATCCTACACGTCTCTATCCGGATTGTGACAACGGAGCCAAGCAGACCCGTATGCTAGCTAGAAGACAATAAAGCAACGACAACATTCTAGTTAAGATACGGTATTATTAACTCGATCCCAATGTCTCGTTATTGTTAATATTTCCCATTTCTTGCTTTTTAAAAAGCCATTTCATATCTAGTAAGATGCTTTTCCTCTTTAATGATGCGAACCGAATCGGTATCATTTTGTCTTCCTCTTTTAATCATCTTGTCCTCCTGAGATTAAGCCTCTTTCTGGATGTATGTTACAGCATATACTGCATACATACATATTTCAATGTAACAGATAGGAGAAAGTGAGAGTAATGGGAGTGAAATATTAAGTTGCTGGAGAAGAAACAGAATCATCTGACTGGTAAGATAACTTTTTTTTGGGAAATAATAGTAAGATAATTCACAAATGAGCAATTAGATGAAGCTTATTTTCACTGTGCCATCTTCTTTCTTCACTTGCATTCCTCCCCTATTCAAGCGTTAAATCGTCTGCTACACATCCATTTTCCTTCCTCCTATATCGGCTGGCAATCCACAAGAACACAAAGAAAAGAACAATGTCGATTCCCGCCACTATCCAGTAGAAATAGTCGAGCCTGCTCTTATTAAGATCATTTCTTAGCCAGCCGTTCGCTTGCCCACCAGTGCTAGCCACAATGATGTTAACAAGTGCTGTACTTAAGAAACTTCCGATTCCGAACTCACTAAGAAACAGTGCGCTGCTAATGCTTCTTGTCCCATCGGTTGCTTCATCATAAAAGAATTCTAATTGACCCACATAAGCAAAAACTTCTGCAGAGCCAATAAGAAAGAACTGCGGAAATAACCAAAATACGCTCATCTTATGAGCCTGATCCAATGAATCAAGTCGCTTTTTTTCAACCAAACCGGCGGAGACGAAAGAAAATATTCCCAAAACTAGGCCGACTCCAATGCGTCGTAAAGGAGTGAGGCCACGTTCGTGACCAGTGAATTTCCGAAGGAGCGGGACCATCAATTTTTGGTAGATGGGGATGATAATGAGGGCATCCAGGGCAGAGAAGAGAGCGATGGAGCCAGCAGGGATGGTGTAATGGGGTCCGAGTTGTCGGTCCGTGAGGCCGGCCTGGCTGAGGAAGAACGTAGATAGTTGAGAGTATGAGAGGGCGAGACCTATTGTTGTTGCGCATACTGGGAGGACTCTGAGTAATGACTTGAATTCTTCTACTTGGGTAATTGTGCAAAGCCTCCAACGGTTCCTGGTGTTAACTTCTGATGGCTCCGCTATAACTGCTGCTTTGTCGAAGAACCTGCAAATCAAAACAACATTATGAATGCTTGCTAATAATGCTATTAATTATCACTGTTCCAATCGTAAACAAATAAAAGCATGGATTCCAATGCTAACTGCAAACCTGTATTGTGCAGTATGAGCGAGTTTTTTAGTACCATGGATATCGGACTCCTTAGTTTCAATTTCGTAAAGCTCAGTTGCTTGGGTTATCTCTACCCCTCTAAAGTGTTTCCTGAGAGAAGCCACAACAACCTGAAGAAACCTGGTGAAAGGACTTCCCATGGGTTTCTTGAAACGATAAAAAGGTATACCGACGGCTAGAATGATAATGGAAAAGATCATCATCCCCGTAGGGATCCCAAAACCCCAAGCATAACCCAACCTATCCTCAATAAACACCATCACTGTAACAGCTAAGATTGCACCCATGTTTATTGCTAGAAAAAACCAATTAAAGAATCCGGATTTGTCTTTGACTTCTTTTTCATCTGCCTCATCATACTGGTCTGCCCCGAAAGATGAGACGCATGGCTTGATACCACCGGTTCCAAGGGCTATGAGAGCCAGTGTTGCTGTGAGAAACGCTTTTTGACCTGCATCTGGTTCTATGCATGGTCTTATCCTGCATGGCGGTGGACGTAGGCTGTCAACGGTAGACGACATTGTTAACATCATTAGTCCCTGCATCACCACCAAAGTTCAAAAACGACTTTTGTGAAATTCGGCCTGAACATCGAATTGGGCAGCAATTTGAATACCTACGATTGAATAGATGCAAGAGAAAATGATAATAGTTTTAAATCGACCCAAGTAGGCATCAGCTAGAAATGCTCCAACGATTGTTAGAAGAAAAGCCGATCCCGCCCAATTAGTCACATGAGTAGCAGCAGTTGGAAGACTGTAATTCATTTTAAGAACCAAGTACGCCGCCAAGCTCACCCCAATAGAGAAAAAAGCTAACCTCTCAGCCACCTCATTCACTATATAACAAAATCGTATATCCATCAGAATCATCTCACTCAATAAATCAGTAAAAGCTGCAAAGCATTCGCAAAAACTGACCTATGACAAAAGATGAGGCTTTCCATCCTCCAGTTGTTCGCTTATCTGCAATTCTCCCTCGACAATCAACAGACTCGTTGCTTACCAAACTCGACGATGACACAACGCCTTCCTGCAAGAAGCATCATAAATATTTACATTAATGCATGCACGCAAATAATTATATGTGCAAATCAAAATATACTGACCGGGGTACGTATTATTTCAGAAATTCACTGATAAACTTAATTCAATACGAACCTCCTTTGTTTGCTTCCAGTCTGCTTCAAACTTATCCATGGCCAGCAGAAGTGAGCTTGTGACTTGCAGCCAATGTGTACTTGTATATATATAGTCTTCGCCATTGGACGTAGTGTTTGTCTTTCCTGCTTCAAATTTGACAGCTAATTTCTGCCGGCCAGTAGAATTTAAAGATCAGAAATTTCTTCCTGGATTCTTTGAGAGACAGATGCCAAAATATGAAACAATCACAAGTTATATATCATTGGAAAAGCTTACTTACAGGTGTTGAAGATTGCCTATGATTTTGTATATTAAACTGCAGATAGCCGACTTGCAATTGCTCATGCCTCAATAGTTCAGTTGACTTGATCAGGTCAAATCCTAATTTGTTTACGACTTATTTATTTACTAAGTTGATAAAATAAGTTCAGCTAGGGGGTGCAAAACGAGAAAATTTAGCCTTCAAAATCCGTTTAAGAAGAATAAATTACTTTTTTTCCACCTAATGTGGCCCTAAAAAAACAACTTCTGAAACTTTGACATTTGTGTCACTTCTTCGTTCTTATTATGATTTGTGTTAAGTCTCACATAATCTGAGAATAGGTTTTTGCTATAGTTTATAAAAGTGTAGGCACCCTCACCTGGCAAGTTGGTTTTCTAAATTGAGATCTACCTTACTCTGTAATATGTCATCGAATTCATTGTTATCAACTTTAAATTATTTTTTTCATTGATTTTAAGTTATCATTGATAATAATTAAATCGATTGATTAAAATTATCTTCGATAATGTGTTTCAATTAATAAATGAATCAATTTTCACTTAACTGATTAATAATAGATTTATTGATTAAATTAAAATTTATGAATCGAATAAATAGAAAAAGATAAACAAAAAAGGAGAAAAGGGTAAAATCAATGATAACTTAAAATCAGGGAAGAGTAAGAAGTGGTGAGGGTGAAAGAAAGGAGAGCTAAGTGGATTTCTATGTAATTTGAATATTAAAATCATTTATTAAATTTTTATTAATATGAAATTATATAATAATTTTGAAAAATAAAATAATACCAATAAAAGGATAACACGTAAGTAGTAACATTTGATTTTTTTTATTTATAAGTCAAATTAATTTATTAAAAGACATTACTACCCAATGAAAATTGAAAATGTTGCAATCAGTTTTTCTAATTTTTATTTATACCGAATAATTATCTAATTAATTTATTATTATAATAATTTTTTTATTTTTGATAATAAATAATTATCCGAATCAAATAATTATGGGCCGTCAATTCGGTTTGGTTGAAGGAGGGCTGACTGATAGAGCCCAAAATCAAATTGGCTTTATAATTTATAGGTCCAATGACAAGTAACCCTTCTTCTTAGGGGTGGATTATCCGAGCTCAAGCTCATATTAAATCCATCACTTGACTTGAAATAAGTTGATTCTAATTTAAAATTTTAATTAAATAATTCAATTATAAATTGATACATTTATTCATTTTAATGACATAATTATCAATGATATTATTTATCTTTTTAATAATATATTTATTTTATCAGTAATTTTCAATCATATAAAATATCAATTCTATGAGACATAATGTGTTATCAGGTTAGTTTCCAATGGCGCAGAAATTCTAAAAAAAAAAAAAAAAAGAATTTGCGAGGACAAATGGCTTCTAGTTTGGTCGTTTGACCGACAGTTATCAGTACATGTCGACAGCAACCGAAGAAAAAAGCGGCAGTCTTATCTTAAATCTTCCATCTTTTTCGTTCTCAAGGCGGTGCCGCAACTGCACGTATCAAATCCAGATGGCAGCCCTCTGTTTTGCATCGAAACATAAATGAAATTACAGCAACCACCATCACCTGCAAGTCACCGGGTTTACTTTAAACATTTAGCTTCAATGATTGAGACGCAGCGCTTGGGGGAGGACTCAATAATTGATCTAGATGCGTATCAAGCAATGAATATTCCTCTTGCCATTAATATATAGTTTTTTTATGCCGTAGTTGTTTTGAATTTATTGGAATTCGGTGGTGAAAAGTGAAGGAGGAGATATGGGTGGTGTGAGGTGGGAATTTCTTGTTCTTCTTGTTGTTGTGGGGTTGATTTCAAGTGCTGCAAAGTTTTGTAATGGTGGAAGAACAAGTAGTTTTGTGAGAAGTGCTAATTTGTCCCTCGATATGCCGCTGGACAGTGATGTGTTTCGGGTGCCTTTGGGTTACAATGCTCCTCAACAGGTGATTTTGCATTCGCTCTTCTTAATTGATATGGGTTTTTCTGCTAAACATGTCTCCCAATTTTACATGTTTTTGGCATTTTGGTCGTTAATTAAGGTTCATATAACACAAGGAGATCATGTGGGAAAGGCTGTACTTGTCTCTTGGGTGACACCAGATGAGGCCGGTTCAAACACAGTGCTTTACTGGGCAGAAAACACGACACTCATAAAAGAGGCTGAAGGCATCGTCCTTACTTATAAATACTTCAATTACACTTCGGGTTTTATTCATCACTGCACTGTTGAGGATCTGGAGGTGTGCACATGTTGTCAGATTGTTACTTATTTTACTTGATTAACGATTTTGTTTTGGTGTTTAGAGTTTGCAGATTTATGGGCAAAGTCAATAGGTTGATGTTTGAAGTAACAAGGATTTGTTGTCATTGCAGTTCGATACCAAATACTACTATGAAGTTGGGATTGGGAGTACCACACGACAGTTCTGGTTTAGAACTCCTCCAGAATCTGGCCCAGACGTCCCATATACTTTTGGCATAATAGGTATTTCTCTCCTTATACTTTTAGGAATCCCACGCTTGGGTGGGAATTGCGTCGGATGTTAGTATATAAATTTAATAGTTTGATACCTTGAGCTAACTTTTGAGAAGAGAGAGACCCACAGATACCCGACTGAGTTTTCAACTGAGTGGTGTTGGACCGATTCTGAATGTTGTTTTTGAAGAGGGTTGGATCGATAGTGTGTGATTTGGGGGAGGATTATTAAGAATCTCACACTGGTTGGGAATGAAGTTGGGTGTGATTAAGCTAGTGAGAGAGACCTAATAGCACTTTTAACATCTCCTGTTTGGTAACAATAATAGCATATGCCTATAATTTGCCATATTTTATCTTGTTGTCACTAAGCAAGCAGCCATGTTGGGCAGGGGATCTTGGACAGACTTTCGACTCAAACAGTACTCTTACACATTATGAACAAAACCCAATTAAAGGGGAGACATTATTGTTTGTGGGAGATCTGTCTTATGCAGATGATTATCCACTTCATGACAACAACCGTTGGGATACTTGGGGAAGGTTCACTGAGAGAAATGTTGCTTATCAACCTTGGATATGGACTGCAGGAAATCATGAACTCGATTTTGCTCCTGATCTTGTATGCCCCCTATCCCATGTCCCGTCACATGTTTTAGCAAAGCTCTAACTTTTTTTTTTTTTAAATTTCTGGTGTCAGGGTGAACAAATCCCCTTTAAACCGTACACATACCGTTATCATGTACCGTATGAGGCATCATTGAGTACTTCTCCTTTTTGGTACTCCATTAAGAGAGCTTCGGCTTATATCATAGTCATGTCCTCATACTCAGCCTTCGGTAAGTTGATATTTTAGGCTCAGCATTTACAATAGTTCAATCCTAGGCAAATTTCTTGATATTACTTTTGTTCATGTAATTTGATTGTGTGGAAATAACACGGAATGTACTATTATTTCCAGGAAAATACACTCCTCAGTACAAATGGCTGGAGCTGGAGTTTCCCAGAGTGAACAGAAGTGAAACCCCCTGGCTCATTGTTCTTATGCACTGTCCACTGTACAGTAGTTATGTACATCACTATATGGAGGGTGAAACCATGAGAGTAATGTACGAGCCATGGTTTGTGCAGTACAAAGTTGATGTAGTTTTTGCCGGTCATGTTCATGCTTATGAAAGATCTGTAAGTCCCTTAGAACCAATCATATGAAGGAGTAACGAGTTATTAATTAGACCTTAATATGTCAAAACCTAACTATTTGTATTTTAGGAACGAATATCAAACATCGCATACAACATTACAAATGGGGATTGCACCCCCATTACCAATCCATCTGCCCCAGTTTACATAACAGTCGGAGATGGAGGAAATCTAGAAGGATTGGCCACAGAGTAAGTTATAACAGACGGTCTTATATGATTAAATTATTTCCTCCTTTTTATCACTAAGTAACCAAGCTGTCCAAGCACTAAGTTCTTACTTTGATGAAATTTTAAACATGGAGTCTGACTGGTTCTCAATTGAGCAGGATGACAGAGCCACAGCCTAGCTACTCAGCTTACCGTGAAGCAAGCTTTGGACATGGAACATTAGATATAAAGAACAGGACTCATGCCCACTTTAGTTGGAACCGCAATCAAGATGGGTATGCTGTGGAAGCTGATTCTATTTGGTTGCATAACAGATACTGGAATCCTTCAGAACAATTTTCCAGAGCTGCATTTTAATGACAGTTATTTCTTGAACAATCCAAATATCCAACTCCACAATTTATGTCTTTCGGATCCTGCACATTTAACCATTCATATACTTCTTGAAAAACGTTTGCCCTGGTAATTTCTATTTATCATAATGCTGTTGAGATACATACAGAAAGACAAGTCTGGTTCCAGTTTAGGGTAGGTTTTGGTTCTTAAAAGTAGTAAAATCAGAATCTATATGTACTGTGTCAGCTTCATTCATTTTGGGAACCAAAACTGTAATGCCCCTAATTTTATTATTAGAAATCCTATGTTCTTGATTGATGCAAATGTGAGAATACTGTTCCTACCTGTCAACATTGCACCATAAACATAAACACTTTCATGTAGAACCCAGATGCTTCTTGGTTGTAGAGATTAACCAATCTTAGAAAAATATAAAGCAATCTAATTTTACTGCTAAATTACCATTTCATATGTATGTTCCTGTTTAATCTTCCTCGTTTTGAAAACTATTTTTCTATTTGTTACTTATTTTCCTCTCTTTCTTTGCCTTTCAAAAAGATTAGAAATAAAAGATGTTAAATTAAAATTCAATTATTATCTTGGTAGAAGTTGCTATTCAATTATCCTAAAAGGTTGGAATAAAAAAAATCTTAAATAGATTGGAATTCACTTATTTTAACATATAGACAAGAAGGCACATATGAAAGGATGAAACCCTAATGAATAAAAGATGAAAGATCTTAGATAGATTTTAATAAATTGGAATTCAATTATTTAGATAAAAGACATATACAAAAGTCTAAACACCAGGAAGATGTGAAAGCCATTCAAAATACCAGTACAAAGAAGGGAAAAACAAAAGATTATTTACAACATTTTAAAGGTTTGAAACCTTACAGCTATATTTTTTAATTTTTTTTAACATTAAATATAAGAGTTAATTTATAAATACATAAATTATATAGTTTAAATGTAATTTTTTAAAAATTAGTAAATTTAAATATAAATTTTTTCAATCGAATTCGAATTAACCATTTTTGTCTTGAGCTCTATGCATACCCCAATTTTTAGTTTTTTTAAATTGAGTTTGATTTTCAATATGAATATGTTACTTATATCATCTAGGTCTAGAAAATGTTTTTAAAACCAAATCTTGGGTGGAGACATGATGTTTACTCAAAATTTTATATATAAAAATTACAATTCCATCTCAAAAAATTATTTTTCTTTTACCCTTTTATTTTTGAAATTTTATTTTATCCCCTTACATGGAATTTCATAAATAATATGTTTAACTTTGATCTCTTTTCTTTATAATATGATAGTCTATTAACATTTAAGTTATATTGTATCCATTATTAGTGCAATTTAGCAAATTCACATTAGGTTACAATAATAGGTATTAGATTGAAAACAAAAAAGCTTATAATATATAACAAAATAGAAAGACAAATTCATTAAATAAAAAAAATAATCTTACATATTGGAATTCATTTATCTTGTAAAATAGATAGAAGACACATATAAGAGTCAGAAACACTAATGAATAGGATGGAATTTAGTTATATTTATATATAAATAAAAGACACATAGAAGAGTATGAAAACCTGAAAAATAAAAGATAAAAAATCTTAAATAGATCTTAAAGATAAAAGATAGTCCATAATAAATAGGAATTTGGTTAACTGCTGCATTAAGATTTCTACAGATGGCCCAGTTTAAAAATTTTATATAAAATTACAATTCCAGCCCCAAAAAAATTTTCTTTCACCCCTTTATTTTTGACACTTTTATTTCATCCCTTTTATGTGGAATTCAGTAAATAATATGTTTAGCTTTGATCTCTCTTCTTACTATGTTACAATTCTTAGTAGATTAAAAAAAAAAAAAAAGGACTTATGATTTATTAAAATAAAAAGACAAATTTAGTAAAAATATGAAAAGTTTAGTTCAAATACCCTGACAAACCAGAGAAAAGAGATAGTAAGTTAGATTCAAGTATGTGGTAATCCCACAAAATTGGAAACAAAAGATGTTAAATTGAGATTGTATTATTGACTTACCTTGATAAATGTTATTAAGTTATCCTAAAAGATGGAATAAAAAGTGATATGTTGAGACAGTTATTCTGATAAATTGGAATTTACTTATCTTGATAGATAGATAAAAGCTGCAGATGTGAGATAGGAGAAAAGATTCTGCATGTTGGACACATATGGGAGTTTGGGAGCTTGATCAATGGGAGAAAAAGAGAAAAATTTTTACATGTTAGATTCACTTAATTTTGACAGATGTCCTTGATAAATGGAAGATGAAAAGATAGATCCTAATAAAAGGAATTCAGTTGTCTTGACAGATAAATAAAAAATGTACACATGAGATCTTGGAACCCTGATAGATAAACAAGATAAAATTCTTAAATAGATGCCTATCTTGTTAGATACCTGAGCATGGAACACTGATAAATGAGAGCACAATTCTAAGTAAAAGACATATGAGTCTGAAAATCGAGAGAGAGAGATTGAAGAAAGATGAAAAGAACATGGTAGAATGAAGATGGGAAAGACATATGAAGATGATAGTATAGAGATGAGGCAGAAAGATTTGTATTTTTAAAGATTTTCTACTTAGAACAATTGTGATTTCTCAAGGCAATAAAATGGCATTTTAGAAGAGAAAAAAAAATGTTTAGGAAAGTTGCAAGCCATGTGTAACACATGTTGATATAAACATACTACATAATATTTTCGTATACAAAGGAAATGATGTAAATGGAAGGACAAATGAGGCTTCGTGGCCTTGACACAAACATATGTATATATAGAGGTTTCACATTTTTTATCGGGTGGACACTTGAGTTTATTTACGCAGGATCTATGTAGATATATAATATAAAAGCATGGCAGTAGCTTAGATGTCTCCTTTCCACAGAGTCCAGTTTCAAACTTTCACATGCACCATGGAGTCTGCAACACATCCCATCCTGCTCCATCTAGCTGGTGGCTACCAAAGAGCCCTGGCTCTTCCAGCATAGAATAATCAATGGACATCGCCGCTTCTGCCCATATGGATTCATCGAACACTGGTAAGTTCACGTTCAAATTCTCCCAGAATCCATCACTTCCCTGATCATTCTGCCCAACTTTGGCTTCATTTTCTGCCAAATTCGACTGAGACTCAATGCTCTCGTTGGGAAAGGAAATGATCGAGTTCTTGTTGATGTCGATGTCGATGTTGTACATCTGTGTTGCATCGTTCACCGAGGGAAGCGGCGTATTTGGTGAGCATTTGATACCTGAATCGCGAATGATTTGAGGTGGCTTTGGCATTTGGGGAACCTGGGCAATGTCAGAAACAGTTGGATATTGAGAATCAACGCTCAACTCTGGCAAATTGAGCTTGGCATTTGGGCCATAAAGTTTGCGAGCAGCAGCATCATAAGCCATAGCAGCTTCATGCGACGTGTCGAATGTCCCGAGCCAAAGACGAGCGCCGCGATTGGGTTCACGAATTTCGGCAACCCATTTGCCCCAAGTTCTCTGACGAACACCTTTATAAGTGCAAAGCGCATTCTCTGGACCTCCCTTGCCTCTCATGCATCCTTTCCGCGAGCTCGCCTGTGCAGGCTTTTTGAGCTGTTTTTTCCCTGCAATACTCCCCATGAGTGCTTTTGACATTATTACAACAGAGGACCCTGAAAACTAGGAAGGTTTGGTGATGATAAGTACATCTCTTCCAAGAGGTGGGCGGTATTTATACATGAAAAGGGGAGATAGGAGCTTGAATGCAGTAATAAGGCACACAAGAATTGATCTGAAACGTGTCATTACATTGTGGGTTTGGGCTGATACCCGTCATGAAGAACAAGTTTAATCGTGTCAGCGACAAGACTCATTTTAAAATCTCATAGATACACTTGGCTTGCATTGTTGTCCTTTCAGAAGCTCAGGTGGCAAACAGAGAAGAGGAAAATGGAAGTTCCTTCCTTTCCAACCACCTGCACACAAAAATGAAAATAAGAATAAGAGTGAACGGATAATGGTCATTTACCATTGGGAGCGGTGGGGGATAAGAACATGCAAATGCAGGCGTTCCTCAAACCAGCTTATGACAATTAGCAAGCCTAGTTTGACACGTGGGGTTTTCCAAAACTTAAAATATGGCATGTGATTCATGCACTTACTGGATCCATTTTCAACAAAGATCCTCTTGCAGTGAACTTCCAGAGTTACTGAGCTTAATTTTTTTTGACCCTTCTCTTGTTCCAACTCCAAATTTAGCTGATTTCATTATCATCCCCCTTTCCATCTAATTCAATACCATATTCAAGTACGAGTGAATTTGAATGGATTTATACTTAAATCCATCATCGGTTTAAATGAGTTTGTATTATATTTTATTTGATAATATTATTTATCAATTCAAATAAATTTAAATTCAAATTAATTATTATATAAATTTGATTTAATTTAAATCTATCAAATCACAAGTAATAAATAAAGTAATAATATTTTGATTTACAACTTAAAATCTAACGAGAAAAAGTGTAGAAATTAATAATCCAATTGAGAATGTAATGAATTCCCTTGTGTTTCCCTAACAAAAAAAAATAAGAGAAAATCTTTTTAGTTTTTAGCCTCCTAATTTCCAAGATAACAACAAATATATAAATAATCAGAAAAATAGTCTAAAATCAATGAATCTGGAAGAATTCATAGAATGGTTGCCAGAGCCTCACCGCTTTTGGGGCTATTCCACCCAGGCTGAACATGCAAGGGCTTCCATCTTTATGAGAACACAGAAAATTTCATTCAATTCAAGAAATTTTTATAAATATTATAAGCTTCTGAAGAAAAAGCAAAACATCATGCTCAATTGTCTAGCTCCTATCTAGAGCCGAACCAAGGCAACCATAATGCAAATATTACCCAACAAAACAAAATTAATCCAATGAATCCTGTTTACGAAGGCCAAAATTCTATTGGATTAAAATCTGTTTTCAAGTGTCAAAAGATATGAAAATTACAATATATTAGCAAGGATGATTTTGAACACCTTAATTTTATGTACACTTTCTGAATTCTGATGGAAGATCAAAACTTTGACACTGATTCGTCTCCGTTTGCACTCTAAAACTTCAGAGTGGTAAGAAGGATTGAAGTGCTCATGGACTCTAGCTAAATCATTGGTAAGATTCACCCGGAAAATCAGTGACATCATCAGGCCACAGCCAGTAAAGAACTCCCACAACACCAATACTTTCATGGAGAAATATAGCTCCTATGCTTCATTGGAATCTCGGCATTTTCTTAAGGCAGCCCTAATCTCTTTCAACATCTCATCTATCCTGATGCCTTTCCTGCAAAAAGAATAAATACATAACCAACACTGTAAAACTGATAGCCTATTCAGTACACATGTATTTTGTTTTCAACAGCTACATAATCTAGAGTTAGACATAAAATTACTAGATGATTATTACTAAAGGGAATATAAGTTCAATTTGAATAACTTCTTTATGAAGCAAAACCAAACATCCCCAACATCCAGAATAAACTTACAGGACACTAACACCAACAACAGAAAGGGGGCGTGGATAGTCTTCAATATCTTTTTCCCTTTTATCTTTGTTTGCAGTTCCCAAAGATGATATCTTTTCTGTGCTACTTTCCGTTGACAATGATTGTACTGCATCATCAGAGCTTGTTTCTGTCCTAGAAGTTACCTTATCACTTCCAATCTTCAGTATTTCATCAATCAAAGATGTAAGTCTATCCTTCGCCTGAAACAGCAATCAATAATCTCTCATCATCATATATATATAAGAAACAAGATTAACAAGATCAGGAAATTCATATAAACTCAACGGCAGTACTAAGGATCAAAAAATTGCAAGAGAAACACAGAGCCACACACCTCAGGAAGGTCAATCTTGTTGAGCACCACAATATATGGACGTTCTAGGTAATCAGGATTGTACATCCGTAATTCCTACATAAATAACAAATTCAATATTTTGAGACCAGCAGAAAAATTGAAATAAACAGGATTAAAGATGGACCAAACAATTCCATGATGATCCATATTTTTGCAGAACAGTATTTATGAATGTTAGGAAGCACTTAAGTTCAATGCAGATTCACCAAGAAGAATTGCCTAGTCAACAATAGGATAAAATTGTTTCATATGCAATCAATTACAAATTTCCAACGGAAAATTTGTGGAGATGTAAAATATTTCAAAACCTATGAGGATATTGATATTAGGAACCCTAGCTCAAAAGACAAGACATTAAGAACAATGGCCTTTTCATAGACAAGTATATAAGGCCAAGGGCCTTTACTAAAGACCCACTTTGTAAACCAAATCCCCCAACAATGTCAAAATATAAACTTGGACTTGATCAGCCCCTATACCTCTAATAAGTAACCACTAGGACATGACACTACTTCAATCAATTCAACCCTTTATGTTCAATAGAACCAAAAAAATCCAACAAGAAAAAAGGTCGAGAAAATAAATAGATGTAAGTAAACAAACATAATGACTTTAGGAAAATACTTCTTTGACAGTTCTGTAGTCATCCACAGGATTCTCAGCAGCTGCATCAACAACATGGACCAATAGGCGAGTTCTCCTCAGGTGCCTCAAAAAATTCCGACCAAGACCCTGAAGGAGAAGGATGACAAGGTTTTACTTTAAGCAACTAAGAGCTTGAGAATTAACAATCAAATGAGATTGAATTGGATAACACCTTCCCCAGATGAGCACCTTCTATGAGACCAGGCAAATCGGCTAATGTTGCTTCAGTTGAAAATCTCCCTAAGCCTAAAGTAGGGTCACCATCAAGGCGCCCAAGGTTTGGCATCAGTGTTGTAAAAGGATAGTTGGCAATATCAGGTTTTGCATTTGTTATAGCTGCCAAGAGTGTGGATTTTCCAGCATTTGGAAGTCCCTGCAAGAGCAAGTAAATTTTACCTCTATAAATCATAATATACCGTTCACCACTAGTTTTATCAATGAAAAAGTATACAAAAAGCTATCCAGGTCTCCTACACGTCTCAAGTTATTTCTTTATTCTTCTCAATCAAAAAATTTGACTGAGATCAAAAACAGGGGAAAAGCTACAGACCAAGCTCTTGTGCTCAATTCAAGGCAGTAACCTAAACCACTTAAACAGTAAGCTTCTATTTGATCCATTTACCATAAGTCTAGAGTCAACGATAGGTAACACCATTCTTCTTATCATATTATTATGTAGACACAAAACAGTATGGTCATTACTCTTTAGCCCAGAGCTGTTGACTAATTGAGAGCTGTAATTGTAGGCAAATGTATTGGATTCAACCCAAAAGGTATAGACCAAACTATGTTCCAATAATAATCAGATAAATACAGGTCAATCTGGTCCCAAGATATTTTATATTTTGAATTCTGTGCCCCACACACACACATACATACATAAAATATAGACATTGATTTTCTCTATGCAAAATGTAAAATTTGTTTAAAAGAATAGAAAGGAGTACTTACAACTAAACCAACATCAGCAACTACCCGTAAAATCAACTCCAGACTAATCTCCTCCCCTGGCTGACCGTGAATTAAAACCTGAAATGCATATATAAAAATTGTTTACAATTTCTTCTAGATAAATAATGCTGTAAGTATTGACTACCCACATATTATATTTTTACTGCATCTACCGATATTGAAGTGTAAGATTTCTTTTCAAGCTAGTCCATCAATAAAAGCAGATCTACACAGGAGGGCCACCATTGACATGAAAGACATGTAATGGTAAAAGGAGAATGAAGAATTTATTGACTGTAAACAGTGAAAAGTTTGCATACTCAAATGAGGCATGTGTAGATGAATAAATGATAAGGTTATTCATGTATCAATTTCGTGGCTAAGAACAAAATTGATATATTTAATATAGATTTGTGCTTGCAACTGAAAATATAAATAAAATAAATTTGAGAATTTATACTACTAAAAGGAGTTTCATCCTAATATATAATCAAACTACTAAACAAAGAAAATATGAGCACCAACTCTACCTTATCACTATCATCTCTCAACACATTTGTGGTTAAAGCCATCACCTTTTTCCTTCTATGCTCTGGCATCTCTAACAAGCTAATCTGAAACAATCCAACAAAATCTAATAAAACTAGACATCACATTGAATATATGAGTCAAACAGTGCGTTAATGAAAGATATTTTAAACAAAAAAAGCTCCAATCTAATAAGTTACCGCATGCATATTCTAGAAATATCTCAAACTAATAACTGAAATCCCAACACATTAAACTAATAACTGAAAAAATATTTACTTGAACATTTTATAAATTTTGAAGACAAGTCTTACCCCTCCCTGTCCACCCCTTGCGACAAGTACTTCATCACCTGGATGTGCTAGATCAGCCAACAGCTTCCCTCGCTTATGCTTTACAACTGTACCTGCCACAATAGTACATAAAATACAATGAGATGACATATGAATGCATCCAAAAGGGCAACTATAGTATATAACAATGAGTGTAACGCACAAACCTACAGGCACGGGAATTCGCAATGCTGGGGCAGCAAGTCCATCATGTGATTGGGAAGATAAAACGCCCATGGAAGCAACATTTCCACCACGTTTTGCATTATAGCGGCTTTTCTTATGAAACTCCAACAATGTGTCTTTTCCCTCATCAGCATAAATTATTACATCACCTCCAAGGCCACCCATAGGAAGGATAAGTGACCCATCAAAATCTCTCTTATATGAGCTTTTCTTTCTTGTTTTTTCCTTGGTTTGTTTTCCTTGTGATTTAGCAGCAGTCTGGTTGGGCAAACTAAGAATTGCACCGTGTCCCCCATCTCCTGAACGAACGGTGATGATCACCTGATCAAAATACTTGTGTGGTTCCCTAATGAATGTAGCGGGGCTTCCAGAAGAAGATTCCTTGGTGGTACCAAGCCGGCAGTTGATCGTAAAATATCTCAAGTTTTCAGAATTGACGCTCTGTCGACTAGACCTATAAATAAGGCACCAAGCGAAAACACCTAAAAATTTACAGCAATACCCAAACTCGAGAAAAATTTTATCTGTTTCATCGAAATTTCCAATTTAATCGTTCGAAAAGAGAAGAAGGGAGAAGGGAAAAATCAAAATCAAAAGTGAAGTGAAATTTTGCGAGGAAAATTGAAGACAATACCTTCCAGGAATAAAACGATGGAAAAATGGTTTTTCATTATAACAGTGTAGACTTAGATACGAAGCTGGGGGTAAAGTAGCCATAGAGAGCATTATCGCCAGAACCAAAACGAGACAAGAGGAAGATAGAGATACTGTTTAGGCGGGACTATCTCAGATATCTCACAATTCGAGTCCACAAGTCTTGTGAAAAGACATTTTAAAGCCAGGCTCGCCCGGACATTTCAGGTCCGAATCCACATGATTAACCGCTGCGACATACCTAAGCCCAAAATCCTGCAGGCTTTAAAGCTCAAAATTTGTGATGGCGTGATATATACCACCTCACCTCTGAGAATTGAGATTGTTAGTTCAAATTGAAGTCTCACAATATTTGGCAAGCCAAATGAAAGAATCTCAATACATTAGGTGTATGAAATCAAATAAATTGAACAGATGAGTCGGTAATCGTTGTCCACTTTCAGCCTTCATGGTCACTGGATTAGTCCATCACTATTGGCATAATTAGAGATGAATTCAAATCGAATTAACTCAACTTGACTCAAACTGAAAAAGATTACCTCAAGATTAATGCCAGTGATGCCACTGGTAGAGTTAGTCTCACTGGCAACTCTTTTTTCTTCTCATGCAATTTAACTAGGCTAGACTCTCAAGTATTATATAATATAATTGAATATATTTTACAACCCCTCAAGAAACTTTATGTCCCGAGAAAATGTTACAGACAATTTTCTTCATTATTTTAGTGGAACAGAAATCAGATACATAATCTTTACTTTTCAACCGTAGGTTCTGTCAAATAAAAAACTGCCATTAAATTACAAATTTATCTCAATTCCTAACTGAGGAAAGCAAGCAAAAATATACAAGCCACACCTTCGATCGCCTAAAGCACTAGAATAACCAATATGCTGCAGAGTTAAACTCGACTCTACTTTCCTTCGGGCTATTCATGAGAAGCATACCTCCGCAAGCCGTCGCAGCAAACAAGGACATGAGACAGCCAGCCCCATAATTTCCAGTTAGGCACAAGTGATACTGTCTATCCATGACCATATTTTACAACAAAAGCCAATGTGCAACAAGTCAAGAACCTTCATCGTATCTAGCCAGCAAAGCTCATATATTTCAACCATTCAGCACTTGAGAAAGTCCTTCAGAGAGAATGGCGGAGGCCCATCCTACACAATCAGAAATCAAGAGAGTAAAGCATTGGCTTAATGCCACATCAACTTTATGTGATATCAAAGCTAACTCAGTCGAGATACAAAGAACACAACAAGCTTTCATTCTACAAAGATAGTATCTTTACTTACCATTATTTCCAGATGTGCTTAAGTGTGATATCAACCACATGGAATACAGAGAGAGAGAAAATACAAAGGAACCAATTATCCAATTCAATTGAAAAGAAGACCAGTAAAGAAGCCACTAAAAATGAACAAAATACTAGCAAAAGATCTAATATAGGCAGTCTACAAACATTTTAATACCTTCCCAAGCTCTTGACTTAAACACTGTCTGACTGCAGTTGTCTGTTGTATGAGCCTCTCCATTGCTGCATAACTTTGACAGTTTGCTTGTGCTGACATTATACAGAAGTTCAAAGGAAAGAGTATATTAAATTATTGATATAATATACATAAACAACAATTTGAGGAATGTGACACCTTAGCAAGAAGAATAGGCATTTGTATGGTCCAAAACTCTATATAACATATTTATGTAAGAAGATACTTCATATGTAACATTTTTATGCATTGTAGATAAATATCTGAAATCCAGAAGAAGCATAACTCAGGAAACAAACCAAGAATTGCCTGGTTCAAACTATCTGCAACACGCTGCCGATATTCCAAACTAGGCAAATGAAACAGTGGGGATTTCTCTGGTTCTTCATAAGCAAGCAGAGCCATAAAATCCTAGAGAAAAAGTAGACTGTTTTCATTTCCCAATAAAAAGAGAAACAAGAAAAGGACAAAAAATCAATAAATATCTATCAGATAATTTGCATCAAGAAGATGCATACTTCCAGCTTTTCAACATATTTTTGAACCTTCCCAAAAGGGGTCAACTTAGTTTGTGCAAATTCCAAAGCTTCTGTGCTGCCACAGGCATTAAAGAAAAATTAGAATGGGAACTATCTGCTTCAAAAAAGAATTTCTCCAAATATCATTGCAATTTACTCACCACTTCCTAGAACACACAAGCTCAACAAAATGTAAGCTGAGAAGATCAAAATGTAAGTCCTTATTTTTCTCTAGTAAGTCCTCTGCCAGTTGTTCTGTCAATTCAATGGCCTTGAGTGCATTTCCCTCTAATGCAAATTGAAGAATGCCTGTGAGTACAAAATGCAATCAGCCCATGAAAACCATCAAGTTATAAAACCGAGTATACAGAGAACTGTTCAAAGAACGCAAAGTAGCAACATAACTTATAAGGAAAACCACAAGCAATATATATCCATATCTCACTGCAAAACGGCAAATGAGAAAAAGACAATAACATATCTATCAATAAATATTAATAAACTGCAGTGGATAAACCCTCTTTTTTGTACGACATTATCTTCCCTTTAAGCTATGTCAAACCAAAATATATGAACATATCTCAATATTTATTTGGACAAGTAATATTCAGCAGTCTGCTAAGCTAAAGCATACTAGGCATATGCGGCCTATTAGTGAAGTAAACAATGCATGAGACATATTTCAATACGAATGACCAAGATGCTAATATGCATGGACCACGTAAACTTTAACATCTAAAAAATCTGACATCCTAAATGGAATTTATAATTTTAGGACTTCACACATGCAGTTAACAGACATATAATTCAAATGGAATTGAATATGAGAGAGCAAAATTTCACCTACTTTTCCTTTTCTCCATGTCCTCGAGACAATCAGCAGGCAGCTTCATCCCAGTACAGGAAATGAATGAATCCACAGTTTCTTTGTAGCAATTATGCACAAGATAAGATAGAACAATGTTGTGAATTTCATTGTCATTGATGGCCTGTAAGAGACAAAGGATGACAAAACCCAGATGTTAAAAAGAGATAAGCTGCAGTAGCTATGTTTCATTAGTGTATTAACTAGCATTTTTTTTTCTCGTCATTCCGGTGTTTCATCATTATTCCTGTAATAAACAAATATAAAAAAGATGCAAAACAATCATTCTAGAGTTGAAAATGAGATCTTTGGGAAAGCTTAAGTCAGTGATAGAAGCAAAAAAGCTGTCAAAGTTCCCCAAAACAACATTTAGGGGTAGCATACTTAGTCTCGTTTAAATACTATAATAGCTAACCTAAAGGCCTCATGCTGCAATCCTGCCCTTGAAGCACTCACCTAATGCATATCATAAACACTACCTTCAGAATATAATTTCACAAAATCATGTTTAAATTGAACTCAGTTGGTTTCCAAAGCTGACATGTTTTACATAATTAACAAATAAACAACAGAAGCCTAGAATCACAATTAAAAATGATAACCAGAACTAACTCAACTGCACTATCTCCACGAGCAATGTTACATGTACTTATAAAATTTACCAATTTGTGTCACATGAAGATGTGTTACTATATTATAGGGTGATTTTGAATTAAGAAAAGTAAAACTTTGATACCCAAATTGGTTTTCATTACAAATTAGAAGTACGCATACCATTTATCTATTTCCACAATACCAAGTTCCCCTTTCATCCAAAAAAAATGATAAAATAAACTGTACTAAAAGCAAAATCATAACCCAGAAACTAGGGTTTCAATCATTACTAAAAACAAAACCCACATGTTTACCATCAATAAAATCGAACGACTGCAACTGGAACGTGTATGAGCTTATACAAAATATGACATAACACAATCATTCATTCTCGAAATTTCATTTCTTCAAGTAATAGAGAAACCAGATTATAGATTAAAAACATACAATATTTTCGTAGTGACGAGGATCGACGTCCATGATCTAGCGGCCAAGCTAATTGAATGTCTTCGGAAATAAAATAAATTGATTGGTTGGGTGGGCGTGGTAAGTCGTGAACGGGTTAACTCAATAGCTTGAAAAGAGGAGAGGATCGAGAATAATGGAGGCTTGGATGTATTGAGCGCAGGCAGCAGATGAGACAAGGAGATATCCGATCCCTAACAGTTGGTGTCTCCGTTGTGCTTCTACACGTGCTGTCCACTCTCCTTCCTCGCTGTCCATGGATGCCTATCTTTGATGATGATGATCTTATATTTTTTAAAAATTAAAAAAAAAAATCCAAACAACTAATTTTCACCCAAGGTTTCTTTAAATAACATTCCACCCAAAACGTTTCAAAAACCTAAATATCCACCTTCTTTCAATTTTTTAACATTTTATAATAAATGACCAAATCACCCTCTAAAAAATAAATAATATTAATACTAAAATAAAATTTAATATAAATTATTTTAAAATTTTAAAATTTTAAATTTTAAAAAAATGTCATCGTCATCGACAATGTTACCCATTAAAAATATAATCATGTGATTAAAAATTACCATTTAATTATATTAGCAATTGAATTTAGTCTCTTTAATGGTTGAGACCGTCAAATCTAACTATCTTTGTCATCAAAATTAGCTAAAAACAATCAATTTCATAAATATCGATCAATTTCATTAATATTTAATGATAGAGGTGAACAGATTTAACCAATAATCTAATTAAATAGTCATTTTTTATTATATGATTAAATTTTTAATAGCTACCATCACTGACAATACTGTTGATGGTGATGACTACTCCTTTAAATTTTTTTATTTTTAAATATTTATTATATTAATATTATTGTATATTTTAATATTTTTATAAATTTAATTTTATTATTTTTAAAATTATTTTTATTTTAAAAGATAAAAATAATTTCTGACTAGTTAAATTTGATATTCGATTATTAAATTTAATTATTGATTTTAGTTAACGATGATAAGTATTTGGCTTTTTTAAACTTGTTGGGTGACATGCATTTAAGGAATAAAAATTGGCCAAAGGACTATTTCCCACCCATAGTTTGAGGCGGAGACAAAGTCCCACCTGCAAGTTTTCAAAAACCTAGTCTCCCACCCCTAGAAACAATTTAATATTAAATAAAATAAAAAACAGTAGCATTCAGGGGCAATTTTATCATTTTATGATTAAAATTTTATAAAATAATAAAATAAATTTAATATAAATTTAAAAAAATTTTAAAAATTTTTTAAAAAATAAACTGGCCACAGTCGCCGATGCCGGCGGCGGTGGCCGTCTCCGGCCATCTGGTTTCAGGGGAGGCCAGATCTGGCCTCCCCGTTCTGTGGAGGCGACCAGATCGACCGCCTCCTGTTTTGGAGGAGGCGGTTAGATCTCGCCATCGAAAACGGGTGAAGAGGGTCGGTATTGGTCTCAGCGGCCGTTTTCGGCCACGTTTGTCGAGGGAGGAGGTCAGATCTGGCCTCCTCCTCCAAAACTGGAAGCGGTCAGATCTGACCGCCTCCACCCAACGGGGAGACCCGATCTAGCCTCCCCTGGAACCAGGTGGTCGGAGACGGCCATCTGGTGCGGTTATCAACGGCCACCGCCGCCAGTATCGACGACTGTGGCCAGTTTATTTTTTTTTTAATTTTTTAATATATTTTTTAATTTTTTTATACTTAAAAATTATTTTATAATTTTATTATAAGTTTTTATTTATTAAAGGGCATTTTAGTCATTTCATTTGAAAAATTATAAAATATGTTTGAATTTTGGTCTAAGGGTGGGAGACCAGGTTTTTGAAAACTTGCGGGTGGGACTTTGTGTCCGCCTCAAACTATGGGTGGGAAATAGACCTTCGGCCATAAAAATTTCATTTCAACCTGGCGCAGCCAGTGAAATATGGTCCGTCTATGACTCGCTTTTAATTCACGTACAAAACAAAACAGATGCCAAACTTTACGACTTCCGAATGTATCACATGCCATGCTTCGGTATGGATTTGATATTTAAATTTTAAATTCAAATTCGAATTAAGACCGATTAAATTAAGCTCAAATTAAGAATTAATCTTATTTTTATATCAAATTAAATTTAAATTAATCTAAATATTTAAATTTGAATTAATTCATATTATATTCAAAATAAAATTATTTTTATTATAAAGTATTCTTTTTTCTGCCAGATATCTTCTTAAAAAACGATTTTTAAAAAAAATTATATTTAAACAAGGGACACGAATATCTTTTGCCAGTTAAACCATAAGGGACACGAATAAGTTTTTTAGGATGATATAACAAGAAAATGTTTGCTTAATAAAATATTAATTTTGATTTATCTTCAAGGATTTTCTTATTCTCTTTTGATATAATAAAAGAAAATAACCTTTTATTTTAATCTAAATATTTTTGATATTATAAATATTTTTATTTCATTCAAATACAATACAAAATAAATAAATAAGATTAGAAATAGAAATCTATTATCGTATTCATTTTTTCTCACATTTTACATTAGTTGATAGTTATGTTTAAAGAAGACAACTTAACTTAGGGTTGGAGCTTTTGGTTTATCTCTAAAAAAATCAAAAGAAAATTTTTTGATAGAAACGAGGATAAACGAAGATAGTTAAAATTTTCATCTTTTGCACATTGGATATTTAATTACTAAAAAGTTTTTGAAATATTATACGTATCCTTTGACACATAATGAATATTTTATAAATTTTCTAACAAATACGAGAGAAAAAAGTGAGAAAATTTTCTAAGGGGAATTTTCCCAATAAAGAAAGGGGAATTTTCCCCATAAGGATAGAGAGGGAAAGGAAAGATATATTTTGCTAGCAAAGATTTTTATCACCCCCGTATCAATGATGTGGTAGAGAAGGAGATTACAGTATTCAATCCCTAACCATAGGATTAGATACGAATCGAACATATTTAAATTTGTTTTTTAGTTCAGTTTAGATTAGTTCAAAATGAATTATTCAAATCTGAATGCGAATGTAAATCCGAAAGCTGATTTTGATCATTTGTGAACATTAACTCGAATACGAATCATATGAATAGAACACAAACATGATCCAAATTTAAATTTAAAATTTTTTAATTATAATTTTTTTAATATATATAAAAGTACAAAACAAACGTAAATACAAGCACGAATCGAATCAAACATAAATTCAACTCTCAAATTTAAATCCGATTTTAAATTCACTATAAACAAATTTGATAAATATGAGTACAAATATGAACCGAATCCATAACAAACAAATCGAATATAAACACATATGTTTGTATTTGATTTAATTCGAATCTAATCTTATTTATCATTCTCATTATTATTTCTGTGAACATAAACATTCTAACCAATGAATTAAATCATATTAAAAATCTCATGTCCCATCTTTTTATTTTCCTAATTTATTGTTATCATTCAATTCTATATATCACAATTTTATTGTATTATAATCATTATTATTTTTCTGTAATTTGTGGGAGGTTCAAAATTATGTATTTTAATTAATGATAATAATTTTTGTTAAAGATTTTTGAATCAAATTCAAGCTTTAATTCGCCAATTTGAGCCTGACCTTAAATTAAGTCTTTTATATTCAAATCAATTCCGCACCAACATTCATTCAGGAAATCAAATCCAAAGAAATCCATCCCCAAGTTCGTGAATACTTTCCTATTTAGTTCATCAATTTTGAAATAATCATAGTGTCTTCACATTGCTCCTGCATTTCATAAAAATGGCGTGAACTTTTGTCAGAAAGAACACGCCAAACTCGCGTGGAAAAGTATGGCTGTCTGATCCTTTCGAGAACTTAGGAACAGTGCCGGTTCGGGCTGGGACATTCCCAATCTGCAACCTAGCTTGTCTGGACTCTGGCTTTTATAGCCTATCAATCCAATCTCCCAATCAAAATCCCCCATATCACCCTTTCCCTCTCTCTAATTCCAACCAATGAAATCTCTTCCTCCTCTTCTGATTCTTATTCTTCTTCTCTTGTCCTCCATCGCTCTCCATTCTTGTTCGCACATCAACCAGCTGTTCGAAGCTTGGTCCGAGCAACATGGCAAAACCTACTCATCAGCCCAAGAAAAGCAGCGCAGGCTCGAAGTCTTTGAAGACAATGATTATTTTATTAAACAGCACAACGATATGGCTAATTCATCTTTTTCGCTTTCACTTAATGCCTTTGCTGATCTTGCTCACCACGAGTTCAAGCTATCTCGTTTAGGTCTTTCTGCTTCCGCCATTAAACTAGACTCGAGACATGTTCGAGAACCTGATCCCTTAGATGAGGACATTCCTGCTTCAGTAGATTGGAGAAAGAAAGGAGCAGTAACACATGTTGAAGATCAAGGCAGATGTGGTAAGCTAATTTTCACTACAGATTCTAGATAATCTTGTAAGGTGGAGACTAATGTCTTCTTGTTTGATTTACAAAAACCCTAAGACTTGATTCTTGTTTTGCTTGTCTCTCAATTAATTTTACTGCCAAAAATTCAAGTAGAAGATTGAGCAGAGGTATAGATAAATTTCTAATTATTTATATTAGGAAGGAGGAAGGACTAAAGAATGTTGTGGTGTCCTTCTTCATTAGTGTCATCTGTCAAGTCCATTCTGGATCTGCGATCTGGAATCTGAAAGTTGCAGATTATTCACCAATCATTGGAGGAATAAATTTATATTTTCTTGTATTATCTAGGTGCTTGTTGGGCATTTGCTGCAACCGGAGCTGTAGAAGGTATAAATAAGATTGTGACTGGCTCTCTTGTAAGCCTTTCTGAACAAGAGTTGATTGATTGTGATAGATCTTATAACAATGGATGTGGGGGTGGACTCATGGACTATGCATATCAGTTTATCATAGATAACCATGGGATTGACACCAAGAATGACTACCCATTTCAAGGCCGGGATGGGCAATGCAAGAAGCAGAAGGTAATAGTTCAATCTTGTCCCGCATCTTTATCTATCAGAATTTTCTTCTCTTCAGCCTGAGTCTCATCTCCTTTGCTTTTTTGCTAATCATTACTTACATTATGTTGCATATTTAATGCTTGCATGTTTCTTCCTTTCGGTATTTTTAAGTTCTTTGATTCATTTATGTGGCAGTTGAAAAGGCATGTTGTGACAATAGATGGTTACAAAGACGTCCCGCCAAATAACGAGAAACAGCTACTGCAAGCCGTTGCAGCTCAGCCAGTGAGTGTAGGCATATGTGGTAGTGACAGAACATTCCAGTTCTACTCCAAGGTTGGTCCCAATATTCAATCTTATAGATATCAGATTTCCGTTAATGTGCCTTCAATATGATTAATTAGAAGTGTTTCAACTGCTTTTATGATAGGGGATATTCACTGGGCCATGTTCAACTTCTCTGGATCATGCTGTACTAATAGTAGGATATGGCTCAGAAAATGGAGTGGATTATTGGATTGTAAAGAATTCCTGGGGTACAAGTTGGGGAATGAACGGTTATATTCACATGCTACGCAACAGTGACAATTCTCAGGGTCTTTGTGGCATCAACTTGCTAGCTTCTTATCCGACTAAGACCAGCCCAAATCCACCACCCCCACCTTCTCCAGGTCCTACTATGTGTAATCTTTTTACCTACTGTTCCCAAGGAGAAACTTGCTGTTGTGCGTTGAGATTGCTTGGAATATGCCTGAAGTGGAAATGTTGCGACTTCGGTTCTGGTGTGTGTTGTAAGGACCATGTTCTATGTTGCCCATCTAATTATCCCATTTGTGATACAGAGAGGAAGCAATGCTATAAGGTCAGTATAGAATTCTCTTCTTTCCATCATATATTAAGTTTGATATTCTTTTCAAGCTCATATGAAGATTCCTAAACATTTTGAATGGAGAAGATTTTAGCTGTCAGACAGTACAAAGCAGAAGTTATGTAGTTCAGAGACCCTTGTTATTTTTCAGCTTTGATGCTTATAGAATTTGATTTATGTTTGCAGAGTGCCGGTAATGTGACCGGAGAAACTTTTGAGACATCCAGAAAGTTTGGAGGTTGGAACACCTTTGTGGACGCTTTGTTTTTGTAAAGTCCCTTCAACCCTGATTGGTGAATAATTTGATATACTGGTATGCTTTGTTATGAACTCAGGACAATCAGTAGAAAAATATTAGTGCTTTAATGTCATTTTCTTCCAGAGCATCTAAGGATTCTGTACCAGACATAATGCCCTGAACCATAACCAATAGTAAGATTCTGCACCGAAATCTCTCTGTCCGACCTAATATCGAACACATGGGTCACTAGGGAAAAATCCTCTTTACAGGCTACATAACATCTAAAGAAAAATCATATTGAAGTGACTAAAGAAAGAAGAATCCACCATGCTTACTACAACAGAAAGCACACATTTCCAGGTAAACATCCTTTCCCCATAAAATTTTCATCAATAAATTAGTTCACTATAATCATGCTGCAGGCACAAACTAAGAATTGGCTTGGCTTTCATAGCTCAGCCATCAGACAAAATTGCAGAAAATATTCATATGGTTAATGTATTATTATACAGAAACAGTACTTTCTGTATATATTTAAGGCAATAGAGCAGCACGAGTGAGCATGTAAATACTTATTGGCTTGAAGAAGAAAACACATCTTTAACAGCTGAAGCAGCAGTCAAGTAATTAAGAGTGTTCCTTAAAGTTTCCTTCTCTCTCTTAAGCCTGGCCGCTGTATCTTCCAATTCAAGCAAGGCTTGTTGCTCTCTGGGCGCACCTTCAAAAGTGCTCCCAGCAAAAAATGAAAACGGCGTCGGAAATAGATTCCTCCGCAGATCCACAACTTCTTTTTCCGGCTTACCGTTCAATCGATTTGACAATCGAATCACATCCTTCATATAACCCTCCACGTCATCGGCCAATGCGTCCAAGTCTTCCTCACCAGACGGTCTGTCTTCCGGCCACGTCACCTCCGCAACAAGATACGGCTTTGTACGGACGATACTCCTAACACGAAATCTTTCCTGTCCTTTGGAAACGAGAAAAAACCGATCATCGACGAGTCGTTCGTGTTTGACGATTTCGCCAACACAGCCAACTTCGGCGGTTCCCGAAACAGCGTCGGAGTAGATGACACCGAAGCGTAGGTCGGTTTGGAGAACAGTATGCATCATAATGCGGTAACGAAACTCGAAGATCTGAAGAGGGAGAATGGCTCCGGGGAAGAGGACAAGCGGAAGCGGGAAAAGCGGGAGCTCAACAACGTCATCAGATTTTGGTAGGTTAGTGGGGTGGCGCTTTTCCGGGAAAGAAGAAGCTGAACAGCGTAGAAAATTGGGTCTTCTAGGGCGGTGAAAAAGACTTAAAGAAGAATTAGTAGTAAAACTCAAAGATTTAGGGTTTAAAGAAGGTGGGTAGAGAGTCTGAGCCAGAATAGAAGAAGTACGAGAAGGAATGTGTTGAGGTAGAGCCATTGTTATTAATATAAAATTTGGTGTTTTCAGGTATTCATGATTTCATTGCCTGCAAAATCAAGCAAGAGAAATATGTAATGATCTTACAAGTGAAAAGCGGGTAAAACTGATGATTGCTTGGTTTGGTGTCTTGACAAATGTAAGGGACTGGGATCGGAATGAGGACGTGGATAATAAAGGGGGAGGAGGAGCGGGACGGGTTTCTAATTTTTGATGTGCACGTGGAGAAATCACATTTCGCCACGTGGATTTTCGTTATCGGGAGATCCAATTTGTGATGCCAATTCATTTTCATGGTCATATATAACTCCCCATTTATTTCATCTTCAAGTAGGGATTGAATTAATCTGCCTCAGGCTTATATCTTTATTTATCAATTTTGAAACGAGTTCAAGATTGACATTTTATCGATATCATTGCATCAAAACTCATCTCATTAACGTTTTTTCTTATTTCTTTTGTACTTGGTTTTTGATAAATATATGAAAAATTGAAAGCTTCGTGCTTTCCTCTTGTGTTTTTGTGAACTAAATTTTACTTTTTATCTAAGGTAAAGATTCAAATTGGTGAATCTTATAACAAATCGGTAGAACTTTCTTTTAAGCTTGTTGACTAGAGATTTTTATATCTGAATTACCCTCAAGTTTGGTGGAACATTTTTTTTTATGTTTAAAATTTGTTTTCTTGCAAATTTTAATTTATGTTTGTTAATGTTGGAATTAATCATCAAAACCCTACCTTTCTTGGTGTTGATTGTATGATGTTTTATGGTGAAAATTTGAAGTCCTGAATCTTGTTTGAAGTGACGTGATAATTTAGAGTTGAATTTAAAATTGTATGTTTTTGGTGACTGATCGAGGCTAGAATTTTAGGTTGGAATTATGAAACTTTAGTATTAATTTTGGGAGCTTACAAACCTCTCATACTTGATCAATACTCAATTTGAATTTAATTGACTTAAATTTAATTCAAATTAAGTTTGAGTTAACTCTTATTCGAGTTAGACTCAATTCAACTCCACTAAAATCTTTATGGTCCACTTGACCAAATACTATAAATGCAATATGAATATCAACTTATTTTTCTTTCTATTTAGGGCTTAATTATCGGTTGTGCTTTTTAAATGAGGTAATTGAATTATACAATATTGTTGATGAAATTAACATCAACGCATATTGCATTGAACAAGTGAGAATTCGATGCGAGAAGATAAAATGATGCAAAAAGATTAAGAGATAGTAAGATTTTGGACGTGGCTTAGCAAAGAAATAAAGAATGGATAGTACAATTAGATTCAAACCGAACTTGAATTTGACATAAATAATAAAATGTCGAGCTTGAGGTTGAGCTAGAGCTTGGTGGATATGAACTTGATTTTGAGTTCAAAGTTTAAACTTGAGTTCAAACAAGTTCAGTTCAAATCGAATACTAACGGAGGGGTTACATCCATGAAGGTGACACCAGATTAATGCTTTCAAGAAAATAACAATATTACAATATTGGAAGCTGTAAATGTTAGTATGAAGCTAAGAGTGTCATTCACTTAGTTTTACATCATCTTAAATTTATATTAGCGTACACTAGGACTATACATGTAACAAAATAAGTAAAGTTCGAAATTATGTAAGTTAATGAATGTTATCTTTATTCTGTGACATCGATATAGTAAGAGAGTAATTGTATTTTGATTATAAGTATTGGGATTGTGGAAAACAATTTCATGATGATAAAAAACTATTATTCAATATTGAAGAGAAGAGTCATGATATATGTTGACCCATCTATCAGCATATTGTCTTGACTTGTGAGTTGATACGTAGTTTATCTGTTAATCACTTATCGTCTTTTAAATATCATATCCGTGAATGTATTCGAAGAAGAGTTTTGACTATATAATAAATAGGGTCAGATTCAATCTGAATCAAACGTAAACATGTATATGTTCTTGTTCATGCTCGTTTTGTATAGTTTGGGTTTATATTCGTGTTTATATTTGTCAAATTTTTTTATAGTAAAATTTAGGTTTGTGTTTGATTCGTATAACTCAATTCGTGTTTATCTCGTTTTTATGTTCAGTTTGTATAATTTGTAATTATATTTTATTAAAAATTATAATTAATACAAATAGTTAATAAAATACAATTAAAAATTTTTTAGTTTAAATTTGGGTTTGGTTCATACAATTTATGTTTAGACCTATATACACTGATTTTGAAAATTATAATTCAAATTCGTATTCATGTTAGGGTTCGAACAGTTCGTTTTGGATTGTTCGAGCTAAATTAAAAAACGAACTCTAATATATTCAGTTCGAATTCAGTCATAATAACAAACATAATTATTTTTTCTTTTCTAGAGTGGAGATAGTGTGAAACTCAATAGTGCATATCATTTTAAGTAATGATAGATTCAAATCAAACTAAATTTGAATTCAATTCAGTTTGACTCGTCGACCTTGTTAAATATCTAAAATGATATCATTTTAATATATACAGATTAAAATAATATTATTTTAATTAATTTGAATAATTTTAAGAATGTTTTCTTACATATGTGGGCTAGTTTATTTGGGCTAGGGCTCAATAATCAGACAGGTCAACAGGGAAAGTCGATCCACTTCATGAGGCCCAGATGTGCGACCCTCTCTGTCTCTGTACTTCTACATGTTTCTCAACCTTTATTTATTTATTTACTTAAACTGATGCAGCTGACATGAATTATCATTTGTGTCAGATTAGCGATGAGACTCGTGTAGAAAACTCATCGGACCGTTTCTTTCTTGTGCAGTTGTCACGTTCAAAGCCCCTGCATATCTTAGAAGATGGCATTTCTGTAATACCATCAATGAATTATTCGGTGTTGCCTTCCCTATATATGTGTAAGTGTCAAGGGATTAAGAAGAAACGGAACATTAGACTCTGACAAAAATGGCCCAAGAGGCGCAGGTGCAATCCAGATTAGAAGATCAAGAGGGACAGGTGATCAGTTGCCACTCTGTGGAGTCCTTCAACGAGCAACTCCAGAAGGGAATCCAGTCGAAGAAACTGGTAATAACTTATACTGAAATTTCGTTTTCTGGGTCTGTATTTTTTTAACAGTTTTATCATCTTACACAGTTATCATAACTTGACAGATTGTGGTGGAGTTTACAGCTTCATGGTGTCCGCCATGCCGGTTTATTGCACCAGTTGTGAACGAGATGGCGAGGAAGCTGCCAGCAGTTATTTTCTTGAAGGTCGATGTTGATGAATTGAAGGTAAAGGAGTCTAAGCCAACGTCTTGCACATTGTAACGCCATGTTCGGTTAATAATATTAGGAAATTAATTGCAGTCGGTTGCTCAAGACTGGGATGTGAAAGCCATGCCAACCTTCGTGTTGCTGAAAGAAAACAGGGTTTTGGAGAGGATTCTGGGCGCTGATAAGAAAGAGCAGCTGCAAATGGCAATTGCAAAGCATGCAACTTCTCAATTGCAAAGCAGCTCAAACTAGTTATGGATGTAACGTTTTCGAATTTCTTTCAATAGCCTTTCCATCTTCTTCTTCTTCTTCTTCTTCTTCTTCTTCTTTCTTTCCTTTTTTTTTTTTTTTTTTACACAGTCGAAGTGAAAGTGGGATCACTGTAATATATAATGTTTTCTTTCTTTCCCATGTCCAGAACTTGAGAAAAAATAGGTGAATTAGGAACTTATTTTAATTGGCGTATTTGGAAATCCATCAATCTTATAAAATTAATTCAAAATTGTAAAGCCGATTAAGATAAATAAGCAAGATATAAAAGCGTATTGAATATACAGCCTCACGTGTCAATGAGTGGAACATCCATTAGGTTTGAGTTTGAATTCGATCGAAAAAATCATGTTATGATATGAATTTACTGTCAGTGTCTTCAAATTGTTTAATTCAATTCGAATTTAATTTTAAAATCAAATTAAAATCATATATAATTCAGATCGAATCTAATTTTAAAATAAGACTCAAATTATTGTTATTTAAGTTCAATCGAATTCAAATTCCTATTTAGTATTAAATGATTCAAATTTGAGTTAAAAAAATTTTGTTGATTCTTTTTCTTCCATCTTTTTAGATTTTATCAAATTTTCTCTCTATTAATTTTTTTAATGATTTATTTTATTGTTTAATGTTATCATTTAATGTATACCAAAGAAGTGAATCAAAGTCAATCGTTCATAAATTTGTCTAAACTTAAGCCGTCTCTTGTTAATAATTCATGAAACAATTTATTTATTTGCATATAGGTGGGCTAGTTGATTCAGTCCATGGGCTTTGAATGAAGGCCATAGTGGGCTGGGCTGCATATAGCCACTCAATTCCCCGTGTTCATCTAGACAGCAATGGGCCGACTACAGCATAGCCCGTCATGCCTAAGAGTTAAATTATATTATTATTTTTTAAATTTTTATTAAAAAATAAACAAAATCATTAATTTAATTAATAGATAAGGATGGCTAAATTTTTAAAAATTAAAAATTAAAAATTTGGAAAAGGATACCCCCATTTTTAATAGATTGATTTACATTGTGTTTTGTTATATATTTTAATTTTTTTAGTTTTTAATTAGTTTATTTTTTAACCCATCATACCGAGCCTTGCAATCGGGAGGTCTGCCATGTCCAGATTCATCCATTAATTCAGTAAAATCATTCTAGAAGCTTCTCACTTTTGTCCCAAACAGATTCCAGAGCACACGTGTCAAATTTGACATCACAAACGTATTTTCCAGCCTACTGTCATCATTTTTTGGTTTACCTTGGAGCCTATCGTTCATATTATGCACATTTTAGCTTACGCCTTTTTGGTTTTTGGCTCGTTGTGTTTTGTCATTGTGTTGTCATTTGGACTCTGATACGTTCACATCTGTGGGCGTCACCTCTCACGTGTGACGCATCCGAAATTACAAGGAAATGCGCGAAGCCGTAATCGGCTTTGGCTATAAATAAGGCTGGGATCGTGGCCTGCAAGTCTCATAATATCTTAATTCAGCGCTAAATTATATCAAGTCAGATGGCGGAAGAAGGACAGGTTATCGGCTGCCACACCGTTGAGTCATGGAAGGAGCAGCTTCAGAAGGGAATCGACAACAAGAAATTGGTAATACGATAGTATTCTTGTCAGGTTTAGGGTTTAATTTGATTCTCTTTGGGAAGAATTTAGGGTTTTAGATGTGTTTAGGGTTTGGTAGGTTGCTTTTTTCACATACGTGTGTATAATCTTTCGTTTCTCTTTAACAGATTGTGGTGGACTTCATGGCTTCATGGTGTCCGCCATGTCGGTTTATTGCACCGATTTTGGCTGATTGGGCGAAGAAGATGCCGCATGTCGTTTTCTTGAAGGTTGATGTGGATGAATTGAGGGTAAACAAGTCTATATCAGTTCACTGTTATTTATGCCAAGTTATGTGGATGGAGAATTTTTTGTCAGATTAATGATACTGTTTATAAACTTGCAGACCGTTGCTGAAGAGTGGAATATTGAAGCCATGCCAACCTTTGTGTTGCTGAAAGAAGGGAAGGTTTTGGCCAGGATTTTGGGAGCAAAGAAAGATGAATTGCAATTGGCAATCACAGAGCATGCAGCTACTTCTGAAACTCAAACTGAAACTGTAACTGAAACTGAAACTGTAACTGAAACTGCGACTGAAGCTGCGACTGAAGCTGCGAAGGTTTGATTGGTTGAAGATCATGAAGGGCATTATGATAGTCTGATTATTAAGTCTCATGGTATTGCTTGTTTGTGGTTAATTTTAGTTTTCTTTCATCTTTGTATAATTGAATATGCTGAACTTTCAGCTCTATAATAGTTATTAAATTTATGATCTCAGTCCTATTGTTTCTTGTGAACAACGATAACGACAATAGGTTGAAAATTGAGTCAAGCCGAGTTCAAACAAGATTAGACTTGAAATTTAGGATCAAATTGCCATTTCTCTTAAATAGACCATTCAGAGGAAGATGTCTTCTTCTGGTAAACACTTTAAATATGGTTAAACACTTACTAATATTTGTAGTTTAAGCTTGGAACAATTTAATTTTCATACACTTGCCTCATAACATTACTGTATAGATAGACCACAGCATGGGCTCAGCACCGGCTTGCTTGAACATCATCATCATCATTGCCTTTGGGAAATTTGTAAAGAATTTTATAAATACAGAAGCGCCTAAATCTACTAGCGAAGGATCCTCCTCTGTAGTTATGCTTCCATTCCTCTACTGCCCTTTCACAAGGGTTATCTTTGATGCATCCCCACCTAGTTCTTCAAAAACTACCAACAAATTTTTTGTTGGCTTCAGGAAGGACCTTGGAACATGATACCTGTAGAATCCAAACTTCAGTTGATCCAAAAGTGATATACTTATATATATAATAGTTCTTATAGTCATTATAGGGCAATACCATTTCTGGGTAGGTCGGCCACATCCACGCAGGCAATTTGTAGGGCGGTATGTCCCAGAGTAACTACAATTATTGCAGTCACCCTTTGCATAAGCCATCCAATATCTTCCAATACTCTCCCCATTGATCCACACTTGACCCTTTCCCATACTCCGCATGTTCAAAGCCAGTGGCTCATTTCCTGAAGGTGCATCGAAATATGCCTGCGAATTACAGGTTGACATTTAGGTTATAAAGATCAAAACTAGTTTTGTTGCCACAGTAATAATTATTTTGAAATCTCCTTTTACCTTGTACCAAGTCAAAGGTTGCTGGCCTAGAGTAGTTAGTGAAGCTTGAGTCCAGCCAACAGATGAGGCTTCATTTGGTGATACTAGATTCATTGCCTCCCCTTCTAGGCCAACCTGTTTAAGCAAAAAACTGTAGGATGAACTTCTGGCTCTGACAGGGAAAGGCAAGAACATATTGAAACAAATCTAAAACTCATTCATACATATATATATATATATATAAATATATATATTTACCTGGTATGACCATTTCTGCCACGTTAAGTCTCTATTTCCTTGGTCTAGACCCTGTAGCATTACTGGACCAAGGATTCCCGTTTCCCATGTTTCGTAATGGAACCCAACATTCTACAATTACCCCACAAGTAGTAGTCAGCTAGCGAGACAACTTGATAGGTTTATGCCACAATGATGTAAATAATTAAAGATTCGGTTTGTGCCCATGCTAATTGACTAAAAGAATAAAGGAATGAGCAGACAAGTTGCTCTTCCCACAATTGTTTAGCTGTCACACATTCAAAGAGATGGCAGAAACTAACCGGTAATCCTACAGACATGCTGAGGAGTGCAACCTTATTTGTTCCAGCACGAAGGTTAACTGGCCCTGTAAATGTGAACTTTCTACTCTCCCTAGTACCAAAGGCTGAGCCTGTAGTAAACAGTATTATTGAATCTTTGAGCTTTTTCATCAAAACTGATCTAAAAATTTAGTGGTTGTCTAGTTGACCAACACACAACATACTTGAACTTGGTAGCTTCAGGAAGAAAGAGTCCAACAACAATACCTGAAAACTGTCCATTGATGAAAACATGAACAGCATGACCAGCTGATTCTACATTAAGAGTGGGCTTCTTTCCTCCTCTTAGAAATGATTCTGTCGAACTAATGTCAACACTGGGATGAAATGCAAACTAGAAAAGTTAAAATTAATAGCTAGAAACATGCACTAGAGATGCTCTAGCATCCAGCAGCTTTTAGAGTAAATTAGTTTATTTTGTTGGTAGGCTCTTCTTAGCTAGAAAATCAGGAATAGGTATTCAAAGAAATTATAATGATCCAGGCTCACCTCGTCATATACCACAAGTAGTCACTAGTATCTCTAGTGACATTTACCTGCTCCAAGAGTCCAACAGTTGTAATTGTTGATCTTTGACCCAGAGAAGAAACATCTTCATCATAAGTCTCCCATGAAAGCAACTTAGTGTCGGCTGGCAACATTTGCACATGTGTACTTTGAACTCCAACCTTCAGAGCACAAGAGAACCATCTCAATGAGTAGAGTAGATTTTTTTTTTTTTCTTTCTTAGAAAAAAAATGTCAGAAAATATGCTGTTGAACTTGAACTCCAAGTTGGATGTATTTTTTAAATGATTAGCCAGCCAGAATTTTACTTACTGTTGCAGTGTTAAATACGACATTCTTGCAATCGGGAAGGATGCTTATGGACCAAGGGGGCAAATTATAATGCCTTCCATTAAACATCACCATAGCAGCTGAGCTTGAATGGTAATTTGAGAGAAAAGCTGCACATTTTCCCTGCCCTGCAGAGAATACATGAGCCTGGAAGATGACCATAATTGAATTAGGCATTGGCACTTGGAAGAATGGTCTGTTAAGTTATGACACAACTTCTCTTACTACCAAAAACTAAAATAATTATTCAAGCAAGAAGAGGCTGAGTGGCTTACCTGGTGATAGGTTCCCAGTGAAGTCACAGTTGGATCTGAAGAAACTAGAGCATGTTCACATAGCTTAATAGCTTTGTGAAGCTCCTTAAGATGGCCATACTTAGGTTGCCTTATCAAACCTGTACATGCGCAGAATTGTGGTAAGTTGCAAATTCCAGCCTCACAAGCCTAAATTGTGAATTTAATGAAAACATCCTTAATATCAGAAGATGTCAATCACAAAGGAAAGGAGTTCTGTTTCTCACCATATTCATCAAGTGGAGCATCATAATCATAACTGGTGGTAATGAAAGGGCCTCCAGCAGTGCGCCCAAAGTTAGTTCCTCCATGATACTGTCATAGGCCATCGCCATACACAGTGAAGTGACTTTCAATGCTAACTCAAAAGAGCCTGTTTAAACAAGAGCTAATGAGGCAAGGTAACCAACCATGTAGTAGTTAACATATGAACCCCCCTTTTGTATAAAACGGGCAACTGCAAATGCCAAATCTTGAACTGGTCGCCGGTGAATAGGGCCGCCGAACTCTGTAAACCTTTATGATATAAAAAGCTGAAAGGGATCAGAACAATGGATATGAGGTCAGATAAGCAACTTCAAATGGATAAGATAAGCAAATATTTACCAGCCACTCCAAGCCTCAGTCCACATTGTAGGCTTGTAAGGTTTGTTGGGAGAGAAAGAATCGCAGTAAAAACCATTACATGCATTTATCTATTATCAAGATTTGTAGAGCAAATTCAGAATTCCCGTTTTAAGGAAAGTTGAGTGATAACGTAAATATCAGCCTACTGAGATAGACTCAGTAAAGAATGCTAACCACAGGGTCCGGAGCATCATCTTCCTTGCACATCACCCATGGGACTCCAGTATTTAATCCAACGGCCATTTGTGCAGCCCAATTTATGTATGCATGACCAGCAGCTCCAAGGGCCTTACTTTCTGGTCCATACTCATTCTCAATCTACATAAACAAAATTAAAACAAGAAAGTAAATATACTGTGAGTTACTTTGATAGTTATTAGTTCGTACTAACACCAAGCGCATCATCCTTCCTCTATCTTCTCTTTGTAAGAAACGAAAACAGCTAACCAATGACTATACCATACAGAATAATATAAACATCCTTTTTCAGACATAAAATCAAGAATCCATACCTGAGAGAGGATAATGGGACCTCCTTGTGATGCAAATAAGTTCTCATTTTTCATCATCTGTACAATTTTCTGAGTAAACCCTTGCATCGCCATCTTAAAACAAGAAAATGAATGCGAAGTCAAACTAAAATCCAAACAGCTTTACTACTTTCACTGACCTTTTTTTATGTTAATTATTTCATAGAGGAAGTGAAAGTGGCAAAGAAATAACCTTGAAAGGCCCATTATCAGTTCTAAAGCTGATACCAGGAACATACTTCAACCAAACAGGAAAGCCTCTGTGCCAAACAGAGAGTGAACCAGTCAAACAAAATACTCAAACTCATAAAATACCGATAGAAACAAAGACATACTCCTTAGTAACAAATGTAGCAACAAAATCACCATACTATCTATAATTTTTCTAACATTCCCCATGAAAAAAAGGCACAGATCCAGGCAATAAATATTCATAAAAAATATATATTTGCAGAGTAGGTACCCGAAATTCCACTCAGCACAAACATAAGGTCCAATTCGGAGATGAGCAGATAGCCCTAGTTTCTGAATAGTTTTAATGAACCGTACCAGGTCGTTTCTTCCTTCGAAATTATACTAAAAATATCCAGAAAAGTTAAAAAAAAAACAAAAAATTATACTGTAAAAGTGAGAAACATAGGAAAGTAAGGATCCAGATCATTACATTGCCCGGAGAAGGCTCATGCACATTCCAGAAAACATACGTGTCAATAACATCTAACCCTCCATCTTTAGCCTTCTGTATAAGATCTTCCCACATCTACACCCAAACACATCATAAAGAAGCATTCAAAACAAACAAACCAAAAAAAAAAAAAAAAGAGAGAGAAAACAGAAAAAGGCAAAATATAAAGTACTTCAGGTGTGCTTCTTGGATAGTGAATGGAACCGGAGATGAGGATTCTCCTCTGGCCATTGATGATAATGGCCTTCCTATCATACGTCACGCTACACTGAATCACTTCACTGCCTACTAACATTATCACCACCAAAAACCAAATCAATAATAGCCTGGAAACTGAGCTAGTTTCCATGTCTCTTCTTTTTCCTGCGACAACTTGAAGGAAAATTTTAAATAGCTTTTGAAATGCAGGTGATCTCCCACTGCTACTCTGCAACAAGCATTGACTTCAATATTTTGCTGCTGCTGCTATCGCTGCGGGCTACAGATGCTCTTAAAATTTTACCATTTATATATATAAAATGCGGTGGACTGGGGCGAGGATCAAGATTCAAGCTTTAACCGCATATCCTTCTTCAATAATTAAAGCGTTTTTATTTTCTCCTTCTGAAATTTGAATTCGATGGCACCAGTCTTAACGTTCTGACGACAGATATTACCATTTAGTCTTCCCTGTATCCTTTCAAAGCCAGCGTAAAATCGAGGAGTAAATCGTAATTCGATATTTATTTACCCGGGCTAGCTCTTGTTTGTTTTTGAATTTTCCTTTTTCTCGTCACGGGCAGGCAGGCAGGCAGGGCGGAGCCAGCTGTAAAACTCTTTAACTGGTGAAATTTAGTACGTGTATTAAACTAATAAAGACCCGTCCTGATTTTTTCAACTTGTGTTTATGTTGTAGGGTAGCACTTTATTTATTTTCTCTGTAATAAGAGCCAATCGAAGTTGGTCAAAACTGACAATTCTGGAGACAACAGCCCCATCTTCATACCCCGCCAAACATAATGTTTCATGCTTTTCACGATTTAATACGGACGCTACATGGTCCTCACTATTTCGGCCTAGACAGATTAAACTTAGGATTGGATTCAAATGTAATTAAACAAAAAAATATATATAAATTTGTATTATACTTTATTTGAATTCATCAAATTTTTAAATAATAAAATTTATTTGAATTTTATTATTGATTTTATATTTATTTAAATTGAATTTAAAAGGAGTTTATATATCTTTTATTTGAATTTAATCTTGATAAAAATTTTGCTGTGTTCACATGTTACGTGGGCGAATTCTTACCCTTGGATTTGTGATCCAGTTCACTTCATGATGAGATGCAGACAACACCTTATCTTCTTTACTGGTGGCATGTGTCCATGTGTCTCTTCGGTTGTTTTATTTCTTCATGCTTATGTCTCTTTTACATTACCAATCTTTATTCCTCAATATTTTCCTTGAACTCTAGCTTTTAATATCGACCCAAATTCAGAGCAATTTCGACCACAAATGCTAGGTTGTCCCATATCCACAAAAAAAAAAAAAAAAAAAAAAAAGAGCTACATGTTATTATATATAAACGTGAAAAAACGCATCCCTTTAATTTGAGTATAGATATATAGATATTCTCATGTCCTGCCTTCACTAATGACAAATGACCCGAACCCTGAAACAGCGGGTCCTCCCACCAACTTGAATTTATTGACATCCGGGCAGAAGTCCACTTCTCGGAGAGCGAAATTCGGATCCATTGTTTTAATAGTAAATTACATAAGTTGATTAATTATCAAGCAGTTATATTAAGATTAAAATTTTAAATTTATCTGATTAAATATAATTAAAATATTGTTTTGAAATATAAAAGAAACTGAATAAACAGAAAGTAAAAAAAAAAAAAAAAAAAGGTTTCGAAAATTTTGATTTGCTATAATAATAAAACTATATATTAAACCCATTTATTAGAAGCTTATATTATACTTAATACAAATTATGGCATTGGTGCTGGCACCGTTGCACCTAACCTTGTATTTGCACGAATGGATTGTACTGCACCGTATTGTTTATCGGCTACTTGTACAAATTTTAAAAGAGACGTAAGATGAACGGATCTGGCCGGTATTCACAGGATTCCTGACATGTAATGTGAAAAAGAAAATATCATTTAAGAATGAATTGAGAGGCAATAATTAGACCCAACTTGTTGCAATATTAATGAAGACCAGATTGGATTGGATTGGACTGGAAGTCATAAAAAAGTGTGCAGTGAGCACCAAGCAAGGGGACACTGTTCTTACGCCGTTTGTTTCTCTTCGGTAAGAATCTAAAGAATTCCGTGACGCTAGATCTCCGTTCCGTTTACGTCGGTGAACCGGTTCAGCTGACCGAGACGAAGTTGTTGTAGTGCGTGATTGACAGTTACCGAGGCCGGTTACAGTGAAGTGGACGCGCTAATTGAATCGCGTGAATGGTTAAAGGTCCCAACCCAAACTGGATTTTTCACGGATTGTAATGATTATTAAATGGAATTTGGTTGGGTGAGTCGTGAATTATGCTGATTGTCTTTTTCTTGACTTTTACTCATGCATCATTCACAAATACGAAAGGATTAGAATATTGCCTTGGGCGGGGGCTTATGCAATGAATGTAAGTACAGTACAACAGCAGCATGCAGGAACGGGAGGAAGCTCAAATTATGTCAGTGGGCACATATTTAGTCACTTGACAAGAATTTTTAGGCTGAATGCCAGACTCGGAATCTCAAAAGCTAGTGAGAACATTTACTCTGCAAGTCTCCCACGATAGAACTAGGAAATTCCCACAAGATTGAAATGTGGGCTTCGCCTAAGAGTTAGGCTTATTATTTGTGTTGGGTTGGCCCAACAAATTGGATAAAAGAGGGAAATTTTGGCCCAAAAAAGAATAATTTATTATAATTAGGGATTGACTTAAGTGAAATGTAATCGAGCTCAATTTAGTGTTATGCTAAGATAACACCAAATCATCGGTAACGATTTTAAAAAAATTATTAATTTTAAAAAAATTATAGTTTCTAACAAAAGAAAATATTAGAGGGAAGTTCAATTATCGATCACTAGAGCAAGTCGAGTTTAAACTGGACATTATGGATTCAAATCAAGCGTGACTGTCCTTCTTCTCCTATATGATTACACCAACTTCAGCAAACCACCCAATTCAAATCTCCTCCTAATCACAAGTGTTCAACAGTCTTCTCTGTCCATCACCTTTAAAGCTACATAGGGGCCTCCCTGAGAGACCCATGGGCCTAGTTGGTCGACCCATTAACGCATTGACCTGTCCACCCCGTATTCATCTATTTGGTAATAGTTGTACGGTGATGTTTCTTGTACTGTTGTCAGCCATCGGTAACAGAAGATAAAATCCGGTTCTCACCTGCAGCGTGGGTTTCCAGGTTCCACCCGTCTCGTGCTCTGTCTTCACTCAGTCCATTTCTTCTTCTCCAAACTCCAAATTATTGAAAATCGCTAACAAAAATTAGATTTGTAAATATAGCTGAAGAATGGAGAACCTGATGATCCATTGCATTTCTGTAACAATACCCTCGGTAGTTATTCCACAAAAAACAAGACATTTTATATGAATTCTCAACAAAATCCATCAAGTCTTCACTTCCTTCTACAAAAAACCTGGCCTAAGATCCACAGACGCTCATTTAATATATCTCTGTGGAAATGGACCTCTTTTTGGAAAGCCTTGGCAGTTCTGGATGACAACGAGGCTCCAAGGTGTGAGGGAAGGCCTATATTAACTTACTCCAAGCATGCATTGATTTAAATGATGTTAAACTTGGCAGAAAAATCCATGTTAATGTCAATTTAGTGTCAGAAATAGACGTGTTTTCGGAAACCAAGCTAGTTAGATATATGCGAAATGCAGCTGTTTTAATGATGCTTCTAAGATTTTTGATGGAATGCGTGAGAGGAATCTGTATACTTGGTCGGCGGTAATCAGGGTATGTTCGCGGGAGCAGAGATGGTGGAAAGTTGTCGAGCTTTTCTTTTTTATGATAATCAATGGTGTGTTGCCCGATGTTGTTTGTTTCCAAAAATTTTGCAAGCTTACGGAAATTGTGAGGACCTTGGAACGGGAAAATTGATACATTGTTTAGTAACTAAATCATGTATGACCTGTCTTACGCGTGTTAGAAATTCAATCTTGACTGTGTATGTAAAATGTGGGGAAATGAGTTGGGCGAGCAGGTTTTTAAAAGCATGGATGAGAGGGATAGTGTGGCTTGGAATTGTATGATATTGGGTTATTGCCAAATGGGTGAGAATGAAGAGGCTCATATGTTGTTTGATGAGATGTGTGAAGAGGGGATTGAGACAGGTCTTCTGACATGGAACATTTTGATTCGTAGTTATGACCAATTAGGGCAATGTGATGCTGCAATGTGATTCATGAAGAAAGTGGAGAGTTTGGGAATTAGTTCTGATGTTTTTTCTTGGACTCATATGATTTCAGGGTTTTCTCAAACTGGGAGGACAAGCAAGGTGTTGGATTTGTTTGAGAAGATGTCTTTTGTTGGGTTTAAGCCAAATGAGGTTACCATTACAGGGTCAATTTCTTCGTGTACAGATTTATAAGCATTAAAAATTGGGTGCAAATGCATTCTGTTGCGGTTAAGATGGGCTTTATTGATGATGTGCTGGCTGCGAATTCACTCATTGCCATGTATTCCAAGTGTGGGCTGTTAGAAGATGCTGAGTGAGTGTTTGATATGATCAAAGAGAAAGATATTTATACATTGAACTCGATTGGAGGATATTGTCAAGCTGGCTTCTGCAGCAAGGCCTATGACTCTTCTTGAAAATTTAAGAATCAGATATACCACCTGATGCCATTATGTGGAATGCAATGATCTCGGGGTATATACAAAATGGAAATGAGGATGAAACCATGGATCTTTTTCTAAGAATGGAGAAGGATGGGAAAGTTAAGAGGAATAAAGCATCATGGAACTCACTTATTGCTGGTTAACTGCAACTTGGCCAGAAAAATAGTGCATCAGGGTATTTTGAAAAATGCAGTCTTACTGTTGTGCAAATTACCTTACCATCTTGAATGTCTTACCTGCTTGTGCATATTTGGTCCCAGCAAACAAGGTGAAAGAGAGCCGCTGTTGTGTATTGTGCAGAAATTTGAATTTGAATTCACTTCACTTATGGACATGCCAAGTCAGGTAATGTTGTATACTCAAGAAATCTATTTGATGGGATGCCGTATAAAGAAATGATCACCTGGAACTTAATGATTTCTAATTATGTTTTACATGACTTTTGGGGTGCTGCACTTGATCTCTTTGACCGAAGTAGAAATTTTGGATTTAGACCAAATAGAGGAACTTTTGTCAATGTTATCCTTGCACATATTCTTGCTGGAATGGTGGACAAGGGGAAGCAGGTTTTCTCTAGCATCACTGAAGAATATCAAATTGTACCAATGTTGGAGCATTATTCAGCTATAGTGGATTTATATAGTCATTCAGGTATGCTTGGAGAAGCTATAGAGTTCATAGAAGAAATGCCAGTAAAACCTGACTCATGAGCAGTTAATTTTGAAGACTTATGCAATATGCTGGAAACCTCAAGATGCTTTGAAAGTGAGAAATCTTGAAAAAGAGTGCTTGGAAAGAAAATCTCTTGGACAGAGCTGGATTGAAATAAAAAATATTGTATATACATTTGTCAGAGGTGACTGCTCTAAATTGTACTCAGATGCTTTGTATTCTTGGTTGAAATGATACCAGAAAACATAAAGGCACATTATTCTTACAGTGGATTGGGCATCGAGGAACAAGAGAAGGAAGAAATCATTGGTGTTCACAGTGAAAAACTTGCATTAGCTTTTGCCTTAGTTGGTTCATCCCCTGCAGTGTGCACCTCAGGGTATCAGGATTGTAAAAAACATTAGGATGTGTGGAGATTGCCATGAGAAAGCTAAATATGTCTCTATGACGTGTGGGTGTGAAATGTATTTGAGTGACACAAAGTGCTTGCACCATTGTAAAAAATGGGCATTGTTCTTGTGGCAATTATTGGTAGAGTAGAGCTTATGAAATTGGCTGTTGTTCAGTTTCAGTGATGAGTGGGTTATCCAGATGTCAAAATATCATCCAAGCTCCTATCAATTTTCCATCCTACTATGGCAAGCAGGCAAATTCCATTGTAAATTATTTCTATGTTTTATTTAATTATTTATGTTTTGGTACTTCATTGAATGGCTTTATGTAAGAGATTGTTATTTTCTGCAGTTCAGGAAATGACTGGCTATGCCAACTATGGTGGCAATATCGATGTCTTTGCACCTGGAAATTACTGATAGCAAGATATCTTCAATAAAAGCCAAGGTTAATTTAGTGGCAGGTATGCCATTCTGTGAATTATTTATACCTGTTAAACTTTTTTGTTAATTATAAGAAACAAAAAATTTGTGTGACAAAAACTACAAAAAGAAGAAAAAGGGGATACTAACATCACGACAAACCAGTACTTCCTATACAAAAGTAGGACATTTTAAAAAAATAAAGCCCAAAAACAATTGCTTCCCAACTTTATACACGGCAAAGTTATATTTTTCCTCTAACTGTTTATACTATTTTGTCCCACAATTGAATTGGCTCACTGGTTTGATTAATATTAGTGTGCTATTTTCTCAGCTAGTTATTGTATTTTGTAGGTGAGAACAGACTTTATAGTCCAGGCCTAAAAATTATGAGGCAAATTGTTGTTCTCTGTTGAACTGGCTATCGTGGCGGGGAAATTCACGTCTCCTGCCATAAACTTCATTAGTGTATTTGGATGTTAACGAAAGCTAGGATGGCAGCCAACGCATCAGGCTAAATGGAGACTAATTGTGGTGTCATGTTTCTGCAGAGTGAATTTTGAAGTTTTATACAGCATGAATTGTTAGTAGTTTCGGAATTGCTTAGTCAGGATCATCACTCCATTACTACTAAGTCAAGGTATGGCAAATAACTTCAACCAAGTAAGCTTTTTTTTTAAATGTAGGTGACTCTTACTGTCATTATGCAGTGAATTTGGAAAGAAAATATTCTTTTACCTTTCTATTATTTTTTGTGTGAAAAAAATGATTGCTTATAGCCTTCAAATTAACTACCAAATTGATTTGGGGCACAACTTGTTCAAATTCAAATATTCATTTTGCTTCAGTTAGAAGGTAGGAAGTTTAGTTGTGCATATTTGGTGAAATATGGCTGTTTGTTCTGAATCCTGATAGGCTTAGAGCAATGGAATATCATGTGGGAAGTGATTGCCAGCTATCTTCTATAGCCAAGGGAAAATTCTTTGTGAAGGTCCATATTAGCTGGCAGCCGTAAACAACAATGCATGTGAGTTGTACCTTGTTATTAGAAAATTCATAAGAAGTTGTAGCATAAAGCATATTGCAGAAAAAAGTATAGCATTTAATATCCATCGAATAATAAGAGCCCTGTTAACTTGAAATATTTCCTGCAGAAAAGTTCAGGAATGGCATGAATATAATCTTGATTTAGGCTCGTACCAAGGATAGTGTTGCATTGCATGCTAAAAAAGCCAAATGGTTTCACAAAACAGCTGCGTGATGATGTGCCTGACCATGTCCTAAAGTGAGTTTTGAAGATTCTGTTATGATGTGGTCTATATGTATAAACCAATATAAAAGAAGTGTGAAAGTGAATACCTTTATCAGTAATCTTTTAGTTGGGTTTTAATTGTGCACGCCAAGATTTTAAGCTAATTAGCTCCACATATTCAAAAATTGGGTTGCAGAGCTCAGCCTCTAGTATCTTGTAATACAAATGTGATTGATAAGAATGGAACAAATTATTCATCATATGAATATAACTGCAGTGATGGAGAGATTCAATTTATTGTCTAAAAACTTTATTCAAAGTTTTGTGGAAAGGATCTCTGAAAATGATTATATGAAATAATCACAAAGTGTATTGAACTTTTCTGAAACGATATAAAGCTCTTTAAAAATGATTCTTTGCGGTGTATGATTCTCTTCCTTTGCTTTCTGTCCTTTGGTAGTGGAAAACAGAATTGGGTTCTATAAATTCTGAAAAATACATTATAGTAGACTCCACTCAAGATCACACACCCTTTTTATCTTGATAAATGCATGTCTTGTCTTCCTCATTATTCATTGTAACATTTACAAATTCCTGAAGCTTGTTTTCTTCTTACTTTTCTTATTCTTCTATCAATACTAAGAAACAGATGGTAAATACAATATAGTTTGTTGTTGATATTATTGCTTTGATAAAACTTTACTAATATATGATAAATCACTTGGATGATTTTGGTACAGAGTTTGGACGAAGGTGAGAAGAAACCAATAGCTGTTGGACCATGGGGAGGTCAAAATGGTGATCATTGGGATGACGGAGTTTATACAACAGTGAGGCAGCTGGTGATTACGCATGGAGCTGGCATTGATTCCATCCAGATTGAATATGATAGGAAAGGGAGTCCAGTTTGGTCAGGTAAACATGGAGGAAATGGAGGCAGTAAGTTAGACAAGGTCAGTCCACGCCCACCCTCAGCTTAATTTTGAGAAGTTTTTCACTACAAACGTCAATATATGAAAAATGAACTAGAAATAAATTAATAAACACTAAATTCCCGAACTACAAATTCAACCATTTATGTACAGGTTATGCTTGATTACCCAGATGAGTTCCTAACTTCAGTCCATGGACACTATGGTACCATAAACAATAGAGGAGCGGTGTTTGTCAGATCACTAACTTTCCAAAGTAACAGAAGAACATATGGACCGTATGGTGTTGAGCAAGGAACATATTTTTCCTTCCCAATGACTGGAGGCAAGATTGTTGGGTTCCACGGCAGGAGTGGTTGGTATTTAGATGCCATAGGAGTATATCTAAAGCCTCTTCAGAATAAAAATTCCTCTAAAACTCTTGTTCAGTCACAAAGTTCTCTTACTAATGGATCTGGGAAAGTTGGCTACTCACTTGTACAAGGGAGCGTGGGTGAAAGCTATGACATAGTTCTGGCTGTAAAGCAGAAGGATTCTTTTGGTGCCAATCCCCTATCAACCATCCTCTCAAGGCAGAGTTCTAATACTCCTCAGGACTCATCCAGTGATGATGATAACAAAACCAAAATTAATAAGGTGAAAATTCTATTTTCGTAATTCTTTTTTAGAAAAGATGGACAATATTTTTCATGATCATATCTTACCGTAAAAGATTGTGAGTTTTGGGAAATGATTTTTTTTTTCCAGATGCGTAGCAATGACAAACTGCCAAGTATGGACAAACATCCCATAAAAGTGGATGGTTTATTATCATTTGGACCCTGGGGTGGCACTGGTGGATCGATTTTTGATGATGGAACTTTTACAGGCATTAGACAAATTAATATATCACGAAATGTTGGGATTGTTTCTATAAGAGTTTGCTATGATCGCGATGGGCAAGCAGTGTGGGGAAGCAAACATGGTGGTACAGGAGGATTTAGAACTGACAGGGTGACTTAACTTATGTTATATCAGCAGAGCTTGCATTTCTTTATATGAATATTGGCATGATGAGAAGTTTGTTAACATTATCCTGATATTTATTTTGGTGTATAATGGCAGGTGATCTTTGATTATCCATACGAAATATTAACACATATAACAGGAACCTATGGGCCTTTGATGTACATGGGACCAAATATCATCAAGTCACTTACCTTCCACACCACCAAAGGGAAGCGTGGGCCATTTGGAGAAGAACAAGGACCCTCATTCTCCCACAAAATGAACGAAGGAAAAATTGTTGGATTCCATGGAAAAGAGGGTTTATTTTTAGATGCTATTGGTGTGTATGTAATGGAAGGAAAAGTAACACCTCTGTCACATCCTGTTTCTGATGCAATTAACCAAAGTGAAGGACCTATAGCTGAGATTGATAATCCTCAATGGTCTAACAAACTTCTAGTTGCGAAGCGAGGACCAACTGAAGAGGTAAACAATAAATGATCATGTGAAAATTCCAATCTCAACATGAGCTATAATATAATTGGAATTTTGTATATTGATTCCCAGGTTGCATGTGCTGTGATAAAAGAACCAGCTCCATTTGGACCAGGTCCTTGGGGTGGAGATGGAGGGAGACCATGGGATGACGGAGTATATTCTGGAATTAAGCAAATATTCGTGACAAGAGCAGATGCAATTCACTCCATTCAGATTGAGTATGATCGAAATGGACAATCCGTATGGTCTATAAAACATGGAGGAAACGGAGGCTCTTTCACACATCGGGTACTAAATTAACCACATTACTTATCACTTCTGCGTATATACAATATATATTTCTTAATTTCATGAATGAGGCTTGATTAATTATGGTAAATATTTTCCAGATAAAACTGGAGTACCCACATGAAGTCCTGAATTGCCTGTCTGGGTATTGTGGTCCGGTGAGTTCAGATGATAAATCAAAGGTAATAAAGTCATTAACATTTTATACAAGCAGAGGGAAGTATGGTCCATTTGGTGAGGAAGTTGGAACATATTTCACTTCAACAACAACAGAGGGCAAGGTGGTAGGTTTCCATGGCAGGAGCAGCTACTACTTGGATGCCATTGGAGTCCATATGCAACATTGGCTTGGAAACAATCAAAGAACCACCCGTTCTTTTTTCAAGTTTCTGAATTAAACCTGTATATCTTTACTCAATATCAAAAAACATGTTCAATCTCATGCCCACCGTGGGCTATCTGGCTGTCGCTCCCATATTTAATTAATATGAAATAAGTCATTAGATATTAATGGCGTTCGATTATGCCTTAAAACTATGTGCTGCCAAGGCATTCGGCCCACTGAAAGTATGTGGTCACCCTAGTCAAGGGAAGATAAATGCGATGAGTAGAAATATATGCTCTTTTAAAACATTTATTTGACTTAATGATGACTCGTAAATAGGCCTGGACCGAATCAGCTGGCTCAAATTAATTCGAATTCATTTAGGTCAACCTCAAATTAGAAATATCAGTTTATTTTTGAAATAGAATCAAATTTGAATAGGGGGAAACTAGACTCGATTCAATTTATAAACAGAGTGATGATACGAATCAGTTTGAGTTTGAATTTTAGTTTGATTTTAATTATGTTAAACAAGTGTTAAAATGATATTGTTTTGTTAATAAATTGTAAACTAAAATCATGAATTTAAACTGTATATAAATTTGAACTATAAACTTAAGTTAAACTTCAAATTTCAAACTTAGAGGCTAAATCAAACTTACACAATCTTTAACTTTAGTTTGACGAATTCGAGTAAAAGGGTATTAATATTTGACTTGGTTTATATCAATTCCTATTGAAAAATGATTAAAAATAGGAATAAAAATAGGATGAATTCAAACTAAATTCAAATAAGAGTTAGCTCTAATTTGACGTGAATCCAAAATAGCTAATTCCAGCAGAAAATATGACTAGTGAAGAAGCCATTGAATAGGAAAGGCCACCGGTGATAATGATGAAGAAGAATTATCAAATTGAATAATTTGTCTGAAAATGTGTAAAATTGATATGTTTCTAATAACAAGAAAAATCCAAAATCATATTTAGAGGCACTTATGAGCATACAAATTTTATCAGCCATCGACATAAAATCAAGACATTAATATGTAAACATTCAGACCTTTCAAATCAATAAATAAATTTGTAGTTCAAATTTAGAAACCCTAAACATGTGTTTAACTTTTAATTTAAAAAAACAAAAGCAGGAAGGTCGAATTAATATATGGAACCCATAAAGATGATTGGAGGTGCCACCAATAGATCTTCTCAGCTGCAATAAATACTATAATCAGAATAAGGACAGTGGCGATGTATTTTGGGTAGGAAATTAGAAGCAGCATTCTAGCACATATATATAAAAAATACAACTCTGAGTGAAGGCAATTAGCCCTATCAACATCGCAAGTTGCTTCAGAATTTTACAATCTGAGGCAGTGACGTGATTTGGCTTCGCAAATATTGGTGAAAGCTCTTTAAACATATTTAGATAAAAGATAGGTTTAGCTGTTAAATATGTAATTAGAACTGCTGTTGTCAGATTCCATGGAGTTTCTGTGTGTATTTGGAATCAAACGAGCCTTGGAATTAATGCATGGGACCCAAGTTTTATCAACTTAATAATGCATCAAGATCTTGTTTTGGATTTTATTCCAGTTTGGCCTACCATTTTCATTGAGATAGAACACAGCAGGTTTGGAAACGTGACCCATTTCATCTTTCCTTTCAGTGCTTAAAAGTTGCTAAACTATGGGCGGTAAGACCAGAAAATGAATAGGAATGGTGAATGTAAAAGGGAAGTACTTGGTGGCACGTAATTGAGGAGTATAAATATGCATGCATCAGCCATGATCTAATTAGCAATTTCTCTGCGTCGATCCTTTTCCAGCTGAAATATATAGATACGACCTTTCCTCTTACAGTTGTAATCTATTGGTGCATGGAATGTTCAAAATGATGTGAATGAATCTTGAGGTGAGAAGAAAATCTAGAGTAAGGCTTGCCAAAATTTTAAAGCATCAATGAGAAGTTTGTCCCTTTTCAATGTATTCTCCTTTCTATCATGTCAGGGTGCAGGGTTTTACTAAATATAGGCAAATGACTTCTGGTTCAAACTCATATGAAAGATCAACTAGGGTGCCCGTGCCCTACGAATGCGACTGAATTTGATGAGGCTTGTAATAAGGTCTCTGGAGTGGCTACAGTTGTAAATCTTAATTGAGATTTGACAATTAGGCTGGCTTTTGTCATCTTCAAAAACAACTCCCAAATACTGTCACAGTTACTCTCCCAGTGGTGGACTTGTAGGGTTCTATTGTTTAGAAAAGTATTTATATAATTACATGTCTTCTTTCTAATCAGATGTAACCTTTACCAGACAACATATGGAAAAATTCAGTTCTTGGTTTAGTATGATGTTCACTTCTTAATTTGTTTTTTGTTTTTTTCTAAAGCCTTTAATGGGGGCATGTTGACATAAGGAAGCTGGATCTTTTACTTAACAGCTACTCAAGATGAGCTAGCTGGCCCCAAAGCTACTCGACAGCAATTTCCAGCCCCCAGGCAAGAAAAGAAAAACTTCTGTTCATATTTTCTTTTGCATGCCAAATAATTGCTGGAAACAGTTAAACTTCTTGTATAGCTCTGAGCCAAATTTGCTAGAGGGTTACCTAAATTCAAAGAAGTGCAAATTTCCAAAGGTAAATTTTTAAGAAGATATATAGAAGTTACTGAAGAGGTTAGGTCTATATCTTTTTTTGAAGATTAAAATCTTGACCATTTGTTACTTTAGTTGAACAAAATGGATACAATTTGTGAATTAAAATTCAAATGAGTATGATCTCTGAATTAGAATGATGTATAAAAACTTTATTAAAGTATATATTAAGAGTGAAAAAGTGTCATTTAAAAGAATGAGCTAAGGTTAAAAACTTAATTTTAGAAAACAAATTAATCTCTTCCTCGATTTATTGAAATCTTATTTATTCAATTGAAATCTTTTCACAATTTACCCATGATTTTTCTTGTATTTACTATGTAATAACTTGTGTTCAAAATCACTTGCTTTCAGAACTTAAGCTAAGATTGAGATTGCAGGGTCGGGAAAACCTTCAATATATATGACAAATATATATATTTTCATGAATTATCAATACTGAACTATCAATTGTTTGATCAAAACATGCAGACACTCCTATTCTTGTTCTTCTTCTTGTATTTAACAGCACACAAAAAGTTGGAAGAAAATAGTTTTAAAGATAAAACAAAGAAAGTTGGGACCATGGATGTGCATGCATGATGCTAACATATAAAGAGAGGAGAAACTGATAATAATGATGGATATGGATACTCAAAGACAACTGAGGTTGAGCTGTAAATAATATATACACAAAAAGTATGGAAAGCAACCTTTCTTACTTCCAGCACATTGCATGCACTGTATGTATATCTTCTTTTCAAAAAGCCTAGTGGGTTTCTCTCTAGTACACAAGATCATGATGCCTACACCTTATAAACTAGAAGAAAGAAGAAGAATCTCATACATTGGATTATAAAATATGTGTCAGATAGGAAAAGAGACTGATTCTCCTTACAAATTGAACTTCTTAATTACCAGCTTTATCTACAAAAAGTCACTGTGTTGCAGATCCAATGGTCCATATTCCCTCTTACATTGCACTTAGAGAAAACTTTGCTTGTTAAAGGTGGGTTGTAAAACAAAAGAAAGACATGGTATACATGATAAAGAAAATTTTGAGTGAAAAAGAGAAGGGAGGGACCGACCAGAAGCAAAGTTCCCGGAGCTTATTTAATGAAGAAAAACACTGAAAGAGAGCCAATATCTATTTATCAATCAACTCATATCTGCAAATAAGCTAGAAAATTATTCATTATTTTTGCTTTTGAATGCATGGACTGAGCCCTTTTTCTATTCTAAATAAAATTTTTGAAGATACCAATTTTGAAAAAGAAACCAATTGATGAATATGGCTGGCTATCTATTCTAGCTTTTGTTATCCTTCAAATTATGATGAATCGACCTATCATAATTCAGTTTCATGAATTTGTTTTCCCTGTGGCAAAAGGACCAATGGCCATACAAATCTCGGTGCCCCCTTTTCGTTTGTTTGTATTCACATTTTTTCTGTCACTTCAAAGTCTCATGATTCATCGAAGTTATGTGAATGATGTAGTGAAAACAATTCTAACGAATTGAAGCTCTCAAACAGCCAGTGCGGGAGCCACCATGTAATGAAAGATAAGATTTATATGTGTAGATGATGTTATACAGTACAGGAATTATTAATGATAACAAAAATAACATCCCCTATCTCTAGTGTTATGATGTCTCTTTCGAAAATTTTGATAATTTTATGATGAAAATTTAGTACATATAATTGATCAAATTTTACATTATTTATGGTATAAAGACACTCTCTATCTCCAAGACAAATAAAGAGCATAGGAAAATAATGTGAATGTGCACTGTATAATATAATGTTCGTACGGTGCTGTATTTAACTTTTAAGATATGATTTATCTAAAATTCATATTACTTAATATTATAATTATTATCATATCTTTTAATTATAACTGTATGACAGTTTTTACTTAAGATTAGAAGAAAACTAACTAGTATACAGTTTATCTATTTAGATATCGAGATTATGGAATGATATGATATATTAAAATGTAATTTAAATCACATATTAGCTCTAAAATTTTTCAAACTCAATAACTAGTTTTTAAAGTACAGCTTTTCCAAAATTTATATCATACTGTCTCTTAGTGATTAAGTGCACTCACGAGTATCCAAAAAACCAACGTAAAAGAAAAATGATACAAACCATCCTCGTGCTCTTGTCTCCAGAAATGGGTGTCATCACCATTAAACAGTTGAATCTCATTTATATGAACTAGAAACAGAGACACCAGCTAGCTGTTGCCTCCCCACCAAATTCTTTAATGCCTTCTTTCAATCATAGATTGATGAATTTTATTTTATTTTTATCGGATTATTATCCTCCAAATTCCATATAATTACATGACATAGAATATATTGCAAAATATTCTCGAACCCACCACTTCTTTGGCCTCTTTCGAAATATCTAAAATAATACAGATTTCGATTTTGTGAGTACCTGCATCTGTGTTAAAAGATTATCGCATTACTGAAGATTGAATGCCTAGATTATTCTCCGCTAGCTATCGAATAAGGCATCAGATTCAAAATATTTTGTCGATAAAATAATATGTAAGAGGGATAGTACGGTAACATTAGGTAAATAATCATTTATTATTATTATAATTATTCCCAAAGCCATAAACTAATACTTTGCTTGCTTCAACAATATTCTAAAGCAAAAGGTGGGCTGTGGTTTGCATATTTTAGAGGCTAAATCAAGAAGTCAATAGGTTTGGCAACAGCAAGCAACCAATTATAGAGATTTATAGTTTTTTTATTCAATTATGTGTTTAAATTATGCATTAAGTATTGTCGATAATTGAACACAATAAAACCTTCTTAATGGCGCAATTGTGCTGTGTGACTTTATTATTGTTTTTTTGTATTTTCTCAATGGGGTAAGTTTTTAGTATTTTTATATTTACTCAATATGATGTCTGCTTTCTAACAAGAAAGTTTTGACATTATTAATTCAAGTAACAATAGGGGTGGAAACCCTATTCGGATCAAATAAAAAGAATTTGAACGGAACTAATTTTATCTCTTCAAATTTGAATTTTGTTTATAATTGATACATATATTAGAGATTGTATCGTTGGATTGTTTTTTTATGATTCTTTTTGTCATTTCGATGATTCTTCTCCTTCTCAAATGTTGTTATTCACTTTCTTCAAGCAAATAAAGTTTGAAGACTCTTGTGGTTTATGACATTGATAATTCATTTGAATACGGCACTCTTAACTTGAAGCAACAGTCTACAAGTATAAAACGGCAATAATATACAAAAGTATCTCTGGCTTGAGGAGATGTAGAGCAACATAGAAATTCGCAGCAATGAGAACAAAGTCCCCTCTTTTAAGGAAAAGAAAAGAAACAAAAGGAAAGTTGAATTGATACTGTAGCCCAATTCATGATAAAAAGGACTTGACGCCACAGTTTTTGTCCTTTAAAAACATTGAATCTTTACGAAGATTTTACTACCTTTCATGACCTTCTGTTCAAATCTATATATCTCTCCATCTCTATAGATATCAGAGAGAATGAAAAAAAAAAAAAAAAAAAAAAACCACCATGAAAAGCAAAAGAAAAGCCTTGTTCACGGGTATTCTGTATTCCCTAGGCAATCCAGCACTTTTCATAGAAAGTGTTACTGAACAAAAATATGGTTTGGATTTTTTTTTCCATCTTGTGAAAAGACTTGAAAATCTTACCTATCGATTCTCTGGGAATTGACACAGGCAACTTGGTCTTGAAAACTGGTATTATTATTGTCATTAAGGTGCAAATTTTGAAGGCAAAGAGAGGTGAGAATTGTCAGGACTTTGCATTACTTCAAGTCTTCATCAGCATTTTAAGTAATGATGTTTTGAGTTGCTGGGTGGAGACAAGGAATTTAATACAAAGATAAAAATTATTGAACTCTCTTTTGTCATCTTATAAACGAACAAAAATTATATCTAAAAACCTGAAACCCTTTTCCTTATTTAAAGCATTGATGGACTCAGGATGAACTTCAGACGGTACCTAGAGGGAAATTCTATAGGAAAGATTCTACACCTAACTTTAACAACCAACTAAACAATATAGACAAGGCAATCTCAAGAGAATTTCAACTGTTCACACCTTGAATGAAGATTTTATATGCAAATACCTATCCTAGAGACTTGACTTCATAATCTCCTCGAAGTTAAGATTCAGGTTTTTTATTACAATGAGATTTGTTAGAAAATTTTTTAATGTAAAAATATCTATATATCTAGAAACCTGAAACCCTTTTCCTAAATTAAAACATTGACTGATTCGGATCAAGTTGAGACGGTAACTAGAGGGAAAATTAATAGGAAAAGATTTTGTACCAAACTTTAACAACCAATTAAAGTAAATAGACAAGGCAATCTGAAGAGAAATTCAACCATTCACATATGCAAAGACTTTTCCTGACGACTTGACTTCATAATTTCCTTCAAGTTAAGACCCAATTCACATTGGAGTATTCTGTATCCTTTTTTGAGAAAATGTTGGTTTGGTTTTAATCTAATCGGATCTTTATAGGTTTAAATAATCAATAAATATAAGTTAATAGATTACAAGGTTATGATTTAAATAAATAACATTAGTGTAATTTTTAGTATTAATTAAATTTTTTTATAAGAGATTTACTATCCTATTATATATATTAATTAGGTCTTATTTTCGAAATCACCGTAATATTGTTTTTTTTATTTAATATTTGATATACAAAAATATTTTAAGAGTGAAAAACTCATCAATTTATTGTAAATATGTTTAGATAATATTACGATATCAAATTGTGTGACGATTCAAATATTATTATAATCTTAAAATTAAGAATTTTATTTAATATTTTATTAGAATTAATCGGTGTTCATTCGATTTATGGAAATAAAGACTTATAATATCTTCTTTCGCTGTTTTTCAAAGGGTTTCATTATAACTATTGGTTCAACAGAGCCAACCTTAAAACTGGGTACGTACAGCCAATGGTTTGAGAATAATAATTGCAGTAATAATCATAATGCACTGCGATCTACCAACCAGATCAATAGATTGCTTTATGAATTCGCAGAATCTAACATCAGATCTTATATATATCTTCATTGAATGATCCTCGGAAGAAATTTGGTCACTATTTAATTCGATGAAAGCGAAGAAAAGCTACGAGTTTTCCATATAATAAACGCGGTGTCGGTTAAGACCAAAACCAAGTCAACTGGGAATGCCTGGTTAATGCCCCAAGCCTCTTTGGTTAAGAGTTAAATTAAAATTTAAACATGATTTAGGGATAATGAGTGTGTGAACAAGTGATTAAAAAAATTAAAAATAGAGAATCTTTATTGCTTTGCCTTAAAATTACATTTTACATAACATCGTCCAGCCTCTGCACCCACGTGAAGGTTTCGGGGCTCTCGTCCCCACATGGATACTCCGTATCCAAAATTGGACCCCTACTAGCCTATACAGTTCCCTTCTGCTCACCCCTCATTCTTCACACGTGTTTCCTCACTCCTAGCACGTGAACACACAACCACGTGTCTCCCCTATCCCTTCAGTACTATTTTGTCCTATAAATTGAGAACTTGTAGTTGATATCCTAGACATGAAAAAGAAAAAAATAAAAAAAAAAAGGAAAAAAGGTGAGACGCAGTCAGACTCAGACTCACTCTTCTCTTGCATACAAATCTATCATATCTCAATCTTTCTTGAAGTTCTTCTGCAGAGAGAAAAAAATATATATTAAGTTTGAAAAACAAAAGGATAAAGAAGAAACAAGGAATCTGTGCATGTTACGTAGAAAATCGTTAAAGTGCAATCCAGGCTTACATTAGTCCCACGACTCCCCACAAGATTTTGGTTTTTTGTTTCCTTTTAACAGCACTGCCACCTTCTTCTCTTCTCCTTTTTCTTTATCCTTCCAATATATATATATATATATATATATATATATATATATATACAGAGGGATTCCTGTTCGATATAATTCATATTCTTCTTTTATATATACTTTCTCGTAAAGAAGCACACAGTTGTGTTCTTCCACAACAGAAGCTAAGCAAGTGATAATGGCCGCTAAGCTTCTTTTAACGTTTGTTATATGTAGATTAATTGCTACCGTGGGATTGACTGTTGACACGATGGAGCTCCTCCGTCTTGGAGTCGAAGGGCGGCTGAGCCTCGACCCGTCCGATGTCAAAGCAGCTTCACATGATTTTGGGATGTTAAGCCGGGCGGAGCCATTAGCAGTTTTGCACCCGGCTTCAGCAGAGGACATAGCTGGGCTGGTTAAAGCTGCGTATGAGTCAACTCATGGCTTCACAGTCTCTGCCAGGGGCCATGGACATTCCATAAACGGCCAGGCACAAACAACTCAAGGGGTTGTAATTCAGATGAGCAGCTCCAGGGAAAAGCAGCTTGTCTCGGGGAAACCGGCTTTGCCTCTGGTCTACGAGAAGGAGAAGTATGTTGACGTGTGGGGAGGAGAGCTTTGGATAGATGTGTTAAGGAGTACGCTTGAGTATGGACTCTCACCAAAGTCATGGACTGATTACTTGTACCTTTCTGTGGGTGGTACTTTGTCTAATGCCGGGATTAGCGGACAGGCTTTCAATCATGGTCCTCAGATTAGCAATGTCCATGAGCTTGACGTCGTTACAGGTGCATGGTCTTTTTTTACTATTTTCTTATAACTATCTAATCTTATTATCCTTCTTCAAACTTCATTTTTCAAATGTAGGTTTTGTATTTTTTTAGCAACGGGTTGAAAAGACTATTTTGTCTTCGGCATCTTGTAATATTAACTATACATATTCTGTAAATCGATCACAGGCAAGGGAGACCTCTTGACATGTTCAGAAAAGCAAAACTCAGAGCTATTTCATGCTGTTCTTGGAGGTCTAGGGCAATTTGGAATTATCACCCGAGCTAGAATCAGTCTTGAACCAGCTCCTCAAAGGGTATCTCTCTTTCTTTCCCATCGCTAAATAATTTACTACTTCTTCAAACTGGCTAATAAATGACGATAACCTTAAAAAAATTCTAAAAAATTTCATCTGGGTCCATTAATTTGATCTTTTTAACCCATTCAATCGGCTCTACGAAAGCTGGCAATTTTGTTGACGTCTGCTTTAAATCTCTAACGTGGTGTCGTTTTCCTCTTCCGCTTTGGTGCTCTATTTGTTTTTATTACTGTAGGTAAGGTGGATCAGAGTATTGTATTCCAATTTTTCGTCTTTTACCAGAGACCAAGAATATCTCATCTCCTTGCATGAGCAACCAGCCAGCAAAAAATTCGATTATGTTGAAGGTTTTGTGATTGTAGACGAAGGCCTTATTAATAACTGGAGATCCTCTTTCTTCTCCCCTCGTAATCCAGTCAAAATCACCTCTCTTAATGCTGATGGGGGCGTCTTATATTGCCTGGAAATCACCAAAAACTACGATGAATCTACTGCTGACACAGTCGATCAGGTATGCATGCAGACTTTTCACAACTTTTGACACACCATTAAAAGTCGTTATAAATTGGCTGTTATAAGTCATTTTCCATGGAAGTGGCTTCCAAATGCGTGCTAGCTTTTTCTTTTCACGAGTTAGAACTTTCCACCCACATGCTATATATTAAAATCCACTGTTTTGTTTTTACTGCTCTAAACAAATAGTCTATGCATTTAAAAAACTCACAGCAGAACATCAAAGATCTTCTGTGATCTATTAGCCCATCTGAAACTAACAAGGAATACTACTTTTTTAATTGTTTATAACATTAACTATTACCGAATCTAAGCCGTCCATGGTCCACTAATCTAATTATTCTCTTCTAATTATTTATCTAATTATGGAATCGAACTTATCCTGACAAAAGCAAATTATTTGCAGGAAGTAGAGTCTTTGTTGAAGAAATTGAACTTTATACCTGCATCTGTCTTCACAACTGATCTGTTATATGTGGATTTCTTGGACCGGGTCCACAAGGCTGAGATGAAGCTCCGGTCCAAGGGCTTGTGGGACGTGCCACACCCATGGCTGAACCTTTTTGTCCCCAAGTCAAGAATAATTGACTTCGATAAGGGCGTTTTCAAGGGCATTTTGGGCAGTAAAACTAGTGGACCTATTCTCATCTACCCCATGAATAATAACAAGTAAGTTTCTTTTCTTTTCTTTTTTTCTTTTTTGGAAATTATTAATGTCCTTGTGCTTGCATGCGTGCAAATATGTACATTCTTCATGCCTCAGGACATGTACGCATTGCATCTTCCTTTAGAGCCCCGCCATTTGTCATTATATAACATTTTAGAACATCTACTGGTAATAAAAGGGGGAAATTTGTAGTGAATGCGAGGAGTTGGTTGAGGGTTTTGTCTGTTACTTGATAAGGACTGTCGGCGAAACCATAGCCCAGGCTCTTCAGAGGTTGAAGATTAATACATAACTCCAGTGTATATAAAAAGAAAGACTACTGTCAGTAAATTGGCTTTCCCATAGCATTTCACCACTCTGCTGCCGACTTTCTCAGAATCAATTAAGAGAAGAATGAAAGAAAGAAGGAAAGAAAGAAAGAAAGAAAGATGGGGATGCAGATATAGGTAAGGAGACATATATTAGTACACGTGGCCCACATGCAGAAGCCCAACAAAGCAGAGTATTTGTGTTCCAGCCAGCTAAAAGGAACCCCGTCATCCATTGTGTCCTTTTCTTCCCTTCCCGTTCCCAACCCAACTGCCATTTTGCTTTTTTTTGCATGCTCTGAAGAAAGCTCGGCAACCCATTTTCCTAATTTTCATGGTAATCTATCTGCTGCAGGTGGGACCATAGTAACTCGGTGGTGACTCCGGATGAGGACGTGTTTTACCTTGTTGCTTTGTTAAGATCAGCTTTGGATACCGGAGATGAGATCCACAGTTTGGAACACCTGAGCAATCAGAACCGTCGGATCCTGAACTTCTGTGCTGATGCGGGAATCAAAGTGAAACAGTACTTGCCTCATTACACTACACAAGAGGAGTGGATGGACCACTTTGGAGAAAAATGGGGTCAGTTTTATCAGAGAAAATTGGAATTTGACCCGAGGCATATTTTAGCCACAGGCCAACGTATATTTCGACCTTCCTTTACATCTCCTAATGTGGCCTTGTAGCTCAATATCTTAGGAATATTCTTATTGTTGTAAATATTGAGGAAATGTGGAAAAAAAATAAATTTTGTTAAATGAAAGATGATGTTGATTTATTACCTAGTATATATAAGCAGTTGGAGAGGACAGTTAATATGATGAGATCAGACGGTGGAAGAAGTGTTTGATTGGAGGGGTCCATGATCATGATCATGTACCACTGCACATGATGTGTTGCAGTTTGTGTTGCAGTGCCCGTGATTCCCGACTGCTCGACTGTGGCCTTTGAATCTTGTTTGTCTCTGCTTCCTTCAAACAGCTGGTTCTTCTTCCATCCACCATCTATTACGATTTTTACTGTGTTAACATAAATATTTAAATGCAAATAATTCCAAATAATAAAAATATAAAATCATAGATCATAGATTAAAATCCACCACTAGGTGAATCGATGCCACTTTGATTGTTAATGATTAACAGTAAGTACACATTTGTTTGCTAAAGATGGTAGTATGTCTTGCTGGACCATTATAGGCATGCACCTTGAATTTGGAATAGGAAAAGCAATTTACAGGTCCAGTTCAATTGGCCACTTTGAATTACATTGGGTAAGTTAAATGTCACTTTAGAATGCTTGATCCAGAGACCACTCTAAAGTGGCAATTCTTATTAGCATAGGATATTATATGTCCCTTTACTTTCTATTGGTAACTATTTAGGGTGGAGAAACATCTGTTTATTTACAAGCATAAGCCATGGACAAATTAAAACCACAAACAATAAGAACATACTAACTTGAAGAGATCATTTGGTGCCTTACTTTATGACGGTGGATCAAGGGTTTGAAAATGTTGAGAAAAAACAAGGTTAAAACATAGAGAGAAAGAGATTAAAGGAAGATGCAAGACAAGAGGGAGATTGAAAGGAAAAGAAGTAGAATATATGCGAAATCAAAAATAAAGGCAAGAGGGTGTTTGAGTGAAAAGTATACATAACATGATACTATGATATGACGAATAACATTATATGGTCTAAGACATAATCTAATTTTGAGTCTAATTTTTTAAAGTTGTTAAGTCATATTTTAAATTTAAAACTATTTTATGTTTAGAATATTAATTTTCAATAGAAATAGTTTGTGTTCTGAAAAAAGTTATTATATATAGTAAAGAGCATTTAAAATTCTTTTGTTTTAAAAAAAACTCAATTTTAGTTAAAATAAGAATTTAAAAATAATTAAGTTTTTTATAAAGTTATTTCTTACGGTCTTAGTTTCATATAGAGTCTTAGTTTCCTAAAATTTGGAATTAATTAAGGCTCATATCTCTAATCAAACTTGTTTTTCTTATATGTATATATTATTCTAGTTTAATTAAGAAAAAAAACTATAAATGTCTTTATAATTTGTATTCATTCATCAATTAATCTACTCTTCAATAAAATTCAGATTTGAATTTCTTGAGAAACCGTACAAGCCTTAACATTATTTCTTGTTTATTCTTTTGTTTAGTTGAACTTTATTCGACTTTGTCTTGTGTCAAGATATCATCTAACACAGGAAGTATTAATGGGTTTTTGATCTCCTTTACAAAGACGAATTGTGTTGATATTGTTCAATTATACAAAGGATAAACAATAATCAATGCACTTCTGTCAAAAACTTATTTACCTGGGGTCACCAAGAAGAAGTTTCTTCAAAGTTTGTGTCGAGGAACATAAAATATTTGGGTTATCACTTCACTGGCAGAAACCAGTCAGTAGAAGTAATATTAGTATCGTAATCCAAAACCTGTTAACACTGCATCCTGCTTGGAGCAGCTACAAATGCAAGGCCCAGCAATACGAACAACAGGAATATTCTGATCTACATAACTTTGCCTGCATCAAGATTCCAAATACCTAAAGATTTCCTTTCTTGTTATAAAAGAGAATCACTTCAATAGTCTTCAAGGACAGGGACCATGAAACAGTTAGAAGAACAGAGTTTAGAAAATACACTTCTATTACAGAACAGCTGAGGCACTTATTAAATACACTCCTCCAGGACAAAACTTAATCCATTTTGAATTTAAAATTCCTACAATGACAATCCAAGTCCAAAATTGCACTCCGTTCCATTCCCATTGTATGTCATAAAAATATCAAAGTCATTCCGAACACAATTTAACAGCAGGCTGCATTTGATACTCCAATGATTCCATCAAGCAATAATTTGAACATCAGGTTTACAGATTAGTGATCTACTTATGTAAAGGACATCAGATAATTTTTTTCTTTTGAAACAAAACAGAGACGCAGAATTGATAGCATAAGACTCACCAACACCATGCCAGGATCACTAATGACAGTTTTCCCCGCATCACTGATCAGAGCCACAATTTCACCCTGTTTCAACCTTTTCAACACTGTCTGTTCACTCCGTGACTCGCTAAACTTGCAATAACTCAGCAGAAAATCTAAAAGTTACAGATAGTACTGATGGAAAATGCATTGAAATGCAACAAAGACGCGTAGCATTGGATGTTTAAGATACTTTACCAAGGAAGTTCTGATATTGTAATGCTGACGTAACTCTCCAGAATGCCTCATGTCTTCTGGAAGTGTTACATTAGCCGACTTCAAGACATGGAGAGCTCTGCAGACTAATGATAGTTGAAGTAACTTCAAATTTTCATTCAACTGTTATTGACTCATTCTCAGACGGTCGCCTCCTTAAAAATGAAAGCACTTAGCCAGGAAAGAAACAGAATAAAACAGGTAAAAGATGAGATTCCTTACGTATTTTGACGATTGTTGGGGTCAGATTAGGTCTGAGAATCCGGAGAATGTCTGTTGAGTGAGAGATGGAATGGAAGTATAAATGGAGAGGCAAGGAGACCTGGCTGTAGTTGTGAGTCTACTGTAATTGTTGCGAAGGGACGCAGTTGAATATCAATTTACAACTCATACGACGACGTTTCCAAGCTACCATCACATAACCTCCTCTGAGCAACGGAAAATCGAGCAAAAGGCCATAACACAACACTTGTGCATTCTCGGAACATAATAAAAAAATTTATTTTTTAAATTTATTTATTCTTATCTCAGATTCTTGAGTAACCTTGTTACAACATTGAAGAGGAAATTTTTTCAATTTTTGTTTCCATTAATTTGTTTTGCACCTTCCTCTCCCAGTTTTGGACCTTCAAGAATAGAACACATAATGAAATCATTTAATATGTGCAACCTGTTGTGGAGAGGCCACCACATTCAATATAAGATCATCCACAGAGTACAAACAAAGCAAGTTCAACATTAATAGAGTGGAAAGGCTTCAGGGGCAAGACAACTGCAATTGCTTTCCCACTGTGTTCAATGAATATTACTGAGAGCCTCTTTTTTTTATACACAGGTTACAGGTAATATTTACTTTGTCGCATCATCATACTTTATCATCATGGAACCACCATCTTGTCTCCTTGGGAGATCTACCATTCCTACAGTTCTTCACATACCGGTCGTTATCTGTCGGTCGTTGCTGCACAATGTGCAAGGAATGCTCATTGGGTGCCTTGATAGATAAATTAAAGGGAGGACAGACGACAACATTTACAACTAGAAGTTAGATACAAACCTTCACAGTTGAGCTTGACAGCATGGAGAGAATGCTGATACATACAGAACTAACAGTCATGGCTGGGGACCAGGAATCATACAGAATATCTGAAAAGTTGAAGGCCACATAACTTTAAACGTACAAGAAATTTGACAATTTAAACTACCTGAAAGAAGGAATCAAATAAATAATGGAAATTAGGTAGTTTTAGTATCTTTTTCTACATTTTTTAAGAGCACAGATTGCCAGTTTTGAAATTAATAATTCTTAAACTGCACTTTGTCGCAGAAGTTTCACACTGTCAATATCTTTTGTACCGCAACTAGCAAAGCAACATCAGCTGTGCCTAAAACACATTGAATACAAACAAACTGATAGGGAGCTAGCCCTTATTTTATTACTATTTAAAGAAAACAGTGCTAACAACAAGAGGTGTCAGCTCCTCTCAAAGGATGTAGCCTCCCAATTAGCCAAAGGCTGCCCAAACTACAAAATAACAGTCTTCTCCTCCCTCAATCCATCTGCCTTTATTTATCCTACCCATATCTAGCTTTCAAATTCAAATATTATCCAAATCATTTATTTTAAACTAATATCAAATATCTTATCCTAATCAAATATTTTATTCAAATCAAATATTTTCTTAATTAATTAGATAATAGCAATAATTATTATTATTATTATTATCCAATCCTCATCGAATCCTAACACAAATCAATATTAGAATCTGAGTTTAGTGTTTCATTTAAAATAGAAAAAGCAATTCAGTTCACCTGAGCTAAATCAAAAAACATAAGTGTCAATTGTTGCTTAACTGCATCGATTTACAAGCCATTAGTAGAGATTCAAAGGATAAAATTACCATTTACAGTCATCCTGCACCAGATCTTATTCAAAACAATGTCCCATATTAACATAAGAAACACTTAAAGATGATATACTTTCATATTAGGAATATCAGATGATCAAAGCATGAAAAGTCTACAGGAATATCAGATGATCAAAGCATGAAAAGTCTACAAGTACTTTGCAGCAAAATGCTTAAATGGCCTATAGTATAGAACCACTAAAATCCATCTCTTAAACTGAATAAGTATCAAATAATAATTTGAAATGAATAAACCAAACACCACAAGTGTATTAAACAATTAGCCTGTTTAGAAATCTTTACAGAAACAAGCAGTAGAAATCAACCTTCTGCACAACTAAAAGCATATCCAGATTACAAAAAAGAGCTTTATTGCATTATCGTGTGAAAGTTACAAAAATATACAATCTAACATAGTACCACATCACTTAAACTTTGATATACAAACAACTTACACATCATTTTCACTGCCAAACACAAGTTCCTACAAAACAGACTATAATATAAAGGGTTGCCTCAACTTATGAAAAATATAACAGAAAACAATAGATGCTAACAAATATACAAAGACAATTCAGATTATCTGCTAAATCCGGGTAAGCAAACTTGAAAAAATGGATAAGATATAATATGAACATGCACTGCAGACTCAAGGAGTCTGTCAATGTTTCATGTATTCACCAAGTCCATAAGCACAACAAAATAATTTGGCAATGACTATACTACATTTACAGGTAGCCTAGTAGCCCTATAATTAATCAAACTGACCAAAATAATTGTCAATGTTTAGATCATGGAGAAATTACAATGTTATCTGATCTAATTAATAAGGTAAGAGTCATCCAAAACCAATGCAAGGGAAAAAAATCAAAATTAAGATAAAGTGATACCTAAACAGATATGCCCATTGCTATAAATGTGGGGATGTGGAGGAGCTGGAGACAGAAAAATCACCTGGCCAATCCATACAAGAAAATAATACAGTATTATTTCCTTCCAAATCACTACAAAACAATTTTATCGACCTAGGGAAACCTGTTAAGGAAAACTATTCAAAACTAATATCCATAATCAAATCTCCTTAAAACCAACAGAGTGACTATAAAAAAGGTACAAATCCACCTGAGGTGCTTCCATAGGATAATGCTCAGGAAAATCCACTTGAAGCTGATACGTTTCATTCGTATACAGTGTCCCCGGGGCTCCGTTGACTTCGATTACCCATCTTTACAGAAAAAATAAAGACGTAAATAACAGAATTAAAATAAGAATAACGAATTAAATCGAATCAACAATCACAAATCAGTGAAAAGGAGTAAGTATATCTAGAGAAACCTTTGAAGATTATCAGTAACTGTGTGTTTAAATCCTGCGGGAGGATTAACCTGCCACTCCACAAGTTCTTTTTGCAGTCTATTACATGCGATCTTGCTTAAAGCCTACGGAAATTACAAAGTCAAATTCTACAAATCAAAAACCACGAAAACATAGAAATCAAAATTATTGTATTCATTTGTCAAGAAAACGACAGAAACCTTGCGTGAAGGATTTGAGGAGCTGGTCATGGCTTCTACGACAAGCGACGAGAGGGAGACGGTACCGTCTTGCTTTTTCGAGTGGTATTTTAATGTAAAGAGATAAATCTAGAATTCTAGTTGGCAAAAGGAGAGAAAAATTTAGAAGTAACAATTCGGACGATCTAGTCGCGCTGTAGTGGGTGGTTGTGAAGGATGGAGATTGTGCCACGTGGAGTAATTTTACCTCTAAATCTTTGTCCGCCGTTGATGAATGGATTTTCGCAATGTTATTGAGTTACATGTTCAATTTTTCTTAATTATTTTTTATTATGATAATTTATTATCAGGAAATGTCAAGTCAATTGGGGGCACGTTAATCTGGCTTATCGATTTGGAAATAGTTTAGGCTAAACGACTAACTTTTTATCGTGAAAAAACCCCAATATTATTTATAAAATTTAATAATATTAATATTAAAATAAATTTTAATATAAATAATATAAATAATAAATTAATAATAAAAATTTTAAAAATAATTATCATCGATTATGGTGGTTAATATTAATCTCATCGGGTGGTTGAAAACAGTTACCTGATCTTATTAACTATCAGATTTGATCGTTATAATGACAAAGACAATTATAAACGATCAAAATGCTTGATACTGACCATTTTCAATTATTTTAGATGGAGGAGATGGTCAAATCTAGTCATTTTAACCAAATTTTCAATGATCAAATCTAGTTGTTTACGCCATCTAGTTGTCTCCACCATCTAGCTGTCTCTGTCATCGTGATAGTCAGATTCTGTCACCAATAAAATCAAGTAGTCATTTTCGATCATTTGGTAAGATTAAAGCTAACGACGATGACTGTTTTTTAAATTAATTATTATTAATTTATTAAATTTTTATTATTAATAATATTATTTTAATTTTAATTTAAAAAACAAAAATATTTCTCTTTTTTTAATTAATGGATAAGTATTTAATTGTCATTAAATGAAACTTTGGGTGGCAATATGGCTTTCGGTCAATAGTTATAGCAATGGTTGTAACACAATGAGAAGGAGAGGAAGGTCATCATCAAATTGTTAAATGGAGATCCAACGGACGCTGAGTAGACCAAATTTTGAACAAGCGGGTACTTCCAGCTCAAGCCATCGTCTAGAATTCTAACTCAGGCTTATCTCATAAAATCCAGAAATTCTAGATGTTACTTGTTTGAGAATAGGGCTGTCCATTGGGTCTATCGACCCAAAGCTTTATTATTCCTTCTAGATCAAATAAAATTCAGACTCAGATAAAACAAAAAAAATTGTTTATTAAATTATAGAGTTTATTCAAGTATAAAATCTGATAAGATTAAAAAAGTATAATCATTATTAAATTAAATTAATATTATATTTAAATAGTTTTTATTAATTTATTTCATGTTTAAAATAAGAAAATTTTGAATAAAGTTTAAATATTATATTTATAGATATAACTAAAACTAAATTTTTTAATATATAGTTTGAGACAATGAGATTTCTTTAAGTATATATTTATTAAATTATTTATATTTTAAAATTCAATTATTTTGCATATAAATTTGATATATAAAAATATTAATTTTTTTAGAATTTTGTTTTTATCAATTTCAAAAAAATTAGGTATAAAATATAAAGGTAATTTGTTGTGGTTTGAAATAATTGTGTTTCATTTAATGAAATGTTTTTATAGGTTTTTAAAATTTTACAGATATTTTTACAATTTTCAAAGTAAAATAGGCATAATCAATATAGATTAGAAATTCAATTAAATTTAATGAATTTGATCTAAACTAAAAAGGCCAAACCACAAATTCCCACCCAAGGTTTGCTTAAATGACAATTCTCACCTTAGAAGTTTTAAAAAGCCAAATACTCATCCTTATTATTTTAAAAAACCAAAATATTCTCTACAAAATAAATAATATTTTATATTAAAATAAAATATTAAAATGATAATATAAATTATTAAAAATATAAAAATAAAATAAAAATTATTTAAAAAACAACCATTGCAACTAACCACGGTGGCCAGAAAATGAGTACCTAATTTTATTGATGATCGATTCTGATTGCCTCGATGGTTGGTTGTCTAAGATCTGGTGGATACGACCAAATTTGGTTATCTCAGCCACCAAAGAAAACAAAAAATGGGCGAGATACTTGAAACCTGTAATTTTCGACTATTTAAAATAATAGAGGTGATTAGATCTGATTGTCTCCGCCAGATCTTTGACAGTCAGATCTAGTTGTCTCGATTATTGAAATGATTAAATTCGATTACTAATAAAATCAAATGATATTTTTTGACTATATGGTTAGATTAACAAATTTTTCATTATTTTAATTATTTTAATATTATATTATAATTTTTATATAATTAATTTTTAATTTTAATTCAAAAATATAAAAATACTCCTCTAACTTTATATAATCAATGAATATTTAATTTTTTAAAAAATTTTTAACTAAAAATTTATCATTCAAGGGAGCATTGGGAGGTTAGCCGTATGAACAAACTAAAATTTTGAAGCTCATATAGACACGCTCATAGG
>JAJEJH010000598.1:0-132040 GCA_026122585.1 Anacardium occidentale
GTATGTGGGTGATTCGTCCTATGTGCTACAGTTTTCAGAGATTGAGTTGGCAGAAGACCTCAGTTATCAAGAGCTTCCAGTGTAGATCCTGGACTATAGAGTCAAAGTCCTCAGAAATAAAGAGCTCCCACTTGTCAAGGTTTTGTGGCGCAGCCAGCGGGTGGAAGAAGCCATCTGGGAGGTAGAGTATGAGATCAGGAATAGGTTCCCAGAGTTGTTCAGGTAAATTTCAGGGTCAGAATTTTTATAAGGGGGGAGGAATGTAGCATCCCAGGTTAGAAAAACCCTTATGGGTAGAGTTTTGGGGTTAGAAATAGAATTCAGGAATAGATTGGGGGTCTAGAAGAGTTCAGGGGTGAGTTGGTAGTTTTTCAGAGCTGTGTGGCCTTCGTATGATTCCTTTAGGGAGGTTTCAATCATGCGAAGCGTGGGAAATGAATTTCCTTCATTTTCCCTGGTGCACTCCCCTGTATCTTTCCCTACACGCCCGTGTAGGTGGGTAGAAAAGGAGAGAGACGAGAGTTTAATGCATTTCTCACCCATTTTCAGCCAAATCTCTTCTTTGTTTCAGCAGTTCCCAGCCCTAGGCGTGAAGTCCAGCCTCTAGCGGCTCCCAATCCAGCAAGAGATCAGAGAGATTAGCTTGAGTTAGAAATCTCCAGTAGCCATGTCGAGAGGTAAGTGTTTCTTACTCTCTCCTCACGTTTCCAGCTTGTTTGAGATACTTGGAAATGTTTGCCGGCGTTTCCAGTATATTATGACATGTGTGTGTGTTTGTATGATGCTATGATAATGGTATGATGATTTGTTTGATGATTTTCCATCCAAAATGCATGCTTGTTTTAGTTATGTGTGTGTTAGTGAGAGAAATCTCCGATTTGCATGGTGAAATGCATGATAATGGATGAAGGATGAAATTGATGATGGAAATATGTATATTGAAGTGCCTTGGATGTTTGTTTTCAGTTAATTTGAGTTTGGATGAGTTTTGGCCTGGTTTCCTGTAGTTTCAGGCGAGCTTTGTCTGAGCAAGACAGGACGCACGGCCGTGTGCCCGTAGGAGCACGCCCGTGTTCCCTTGTTTCTATGAGGACACGGCCGTGTACACGAAGTGCACACGGTCTGAATTGTAGGGACACGACCGTGTCTCCTGAGGGACACGGTCGTGTGTCCCTTGTTTGCATGAAATGCTCCCAGATTCCAAAACCTTGCATGCCCAGTCGCACGACCAGTGCACGGTCCCGTGTGCTGGGGCAAACACCCGTGTGCTGGGGCACACGCCCGTGTGCCCTTGGCCAGCACGGCCGTATGTGTGCATGCACAACCGTGTGTCTTCTTTGCACGGCCGTGTGTCATACAGATTTCCCAGGAAACGTAGAAAATGAACTTTAAAGGCTTGGTAATCCATCTAAGGGCTAATAATCATCAGAATATCCAGAAATCAGATAAGAAATGCATCATATACATTCATAGCATAGCGTGTAGCCTAAAAGAGGATCTATGTAGCATCCCAGAGTTTTAGAAAGCCCTTAGGGGTAGAGTTTTGGGGTTAGAAATAGAATTCAGAGATAGATTAGGGGTCTAGCAGAGTTCAGGGGTGAGATAGTAGTTTTCCAGGGCTGTGTGGCCTTCGTATGATGCCTTTAGGGGGGTTTTAATCATGCGAAGCGCGGGAAATGGATTTTATCCATTTTTCCTTGATGCACTCCTGTGCATCATCCCTGCACGCCCGTGCAGGTGGGTAGAAAAGAGAGAGACGAGAGATTAATGCTTTCTCATCCAGTTTCAGCTTCTCTCTTCTTTTTTCAGCAGTTCCCAGCCCTAGGCGTGAAATTCAGTTTCCAGCAGCTCCCAATCTAGCAAGAGATCAGAGAGATTAGTTTGGATTTGAGTTATCCAGCAGCCATGTCGAGAGGTAAGTGTTTCTTACTCTCTCCCTGTTGTTCCCAGCTTGTTTGAGATACCTGGAAACGTTTACCGGTGTTTCCAGTATGTGATGATATGTTGTGTATGTTTATATGATGCCATGATGATGATATGATGCTGTGTTTGATGATTTTTCCTCCCAAATGCATGCTTGTTTGACTTGTATGTGTGTTGGTGAGAGAAGTGATGGATTTCCATGGTGAAATCAGTCGTAGTGGATGGATGATGAAATTGATGATTTGTATGTATTGTTAGAAGTGCCATTTATGCATGTTTCAGTTTAATTACAGATCGGATGTGGTTTGGTTGGGTTTCCGACATTTCCAGGTGAAGTCTACTGCTGCAAACCCAGGTGCACGACCGTGTGTCCGCAGACGCACGCCCGTGTGCCTTTGGTTCTGCAAGCGCACGCCCGTGTGTGCGATAAGCACACGGCCTGGAAATGCAGGGACATGACCGTGTGTCCTGAGGGACACGGCCGTGTGTCCCTTTATTGCATGAAGTGGCCCAGAATTTCCAGAGCTTAGCACGGTCAGACACACGACCGAGGCACGGTCCCTTGTGTCTGGGCACATGCCCGTGTGCCCGTGCTCAGCACGGCCGTGTGTGCTGCGTGCACGACCGTGTGTCTTCCTTGCATGATCGTGTGCCTTCCAGATTTTCCAGAAAAAAGGCAGAAATGAATTGTTAAAGGTTTGGTAATCCATCCAAGGCCTAATAATCATCAGATAATCCAGGTTTCAGCTAAGAACAGATGCATAAGCATGTATAGCACAGCATGTAGCCTGAATGAGGATCCAGGGATCTGAATTCAGTAGATTTCAGCAGTTAGAACCCAATGTATGGGTTTCAGTTTTGGGGTGAACTCGAGGGGGCATTCGTGGGACCCAGCTTTCTGACACCAGTCAGTCAGCTCAGCAGTTTATCAGATTTCAGTTTTCTAGCCAGTAGCTAGAATTTTCAGCCCACTTGGCCAGGATGTCGAATCCCTGTGTTCATCAGCCTGATCAGCACAACAGGTACCTTCGGGTACATTCAGATTCAGATAGACAGATGCATGCATCATCAGTCAGTTTCAGTTTCCACCTCAGCATGTCATTATGCATATATTATGGCATGACTAATTAATAATTAGAAACCAGAAATCAGAAATCAGTAATCAGAATCCGCACCCGCAAGCGCATAGATGCATGTATAGGGCCGATCAGGTATGTGTGCCCTTGTTTGTTGCTTGCTTGGGTCGAGGGAAGTAAGGAATGCTTACTGGGTGATCTTTATCACTCATCCTTTTCCTTCTTCCTTCCTTTTCAGGTCAGTGTGCTGCTGGCGAGGAGCGGGTGGATTGAGGCTGGCAAGGAGGACCCCACACACACTACCAACATGTATTTTATTTTCAGTTTTGGACCTGTGAGGTCTTGTATGTATTCAGATGTATATATCTATGTACATAAACAATTTATACAGTAATGAAAAGCCAGTTTGGGCTCATTGTATATTTCAGTATCAGTTTCAGCTTCCGCTTACAGTGTATAGTAGCAGATTTCTTTCTTTTTCGTAGGATTCCCGTCTCGGGTACCCAAATTTTCAGTTTATTAAGTAAAAGAACAATATTCTTCAGCAGCAGGGGTACTCGGGGCGGCGGGTCTGACAATTTGGTATCAGAGTGTTCCTCTGTACCATTTTTAGTGGAAATTTAAGTTGTAAGTGTGTGGTGTTTGCTTTCTCTCCTTCGCAGCCATCGTCCAGACCCTCCTCACAGTACAGTCAGGTATTTTCTTTCCAGATTTGTTGTGTTTATGTTTTCTAACCCCATTTGCTTATGATGCTATAGATAGAGAAGAAGTTTATGTCCCTAGATATATAGACGAAGTCAGTAGTAGTCCCCTTGTCCGTTCCATGAGTGTGAGTGAGGGGCGGCGATCTCAGAGTATCCCCCATGTGACTGTCAGGCAAGACCAGCTCAGAGAAATAATTGGGGAGGTGGTTAGAGAGAGTTTGCAGCAGGCTGGTGTGGGGAATGTGCAAGAGCCAGCCAGAGTTATTCCCCCTCAGCATGAGAGTTATCAGATTCCGAGGAGAAGACATTCTCAGTCTCGGCATCAGTCTCAGCCACACTTTCAGCCTCAATCACAGCATCAGCATCAGTATTATTCTCAGCTTCAGCCACAACCACAGTACTACTCAGTGTCTGAGTCAGTTAGAGGAGGCCATCAGTTTCAGTCTCAGCCTGTCAGAGCAGAGTATCAGTATCCAACAGAGTATAAAGAGTACAGTCAGGCTACAAGTTCAGAAACAGTTAGTACAAGTTCATCGGGTAGACTTCATCCGATCTACCATCTGCCAGGGCCGTATCAGCCAGTGAAATTCAGTGGGTCTAGAGATTCATCGGTGGCAGAGGAGTGGATTGAGTCCGTGGAGAGCAGTATGAGCCTCTTCACGTTGTCAGAAAAAGAAAAAGTCAGATTTGCGGCATTTCATCTTCGAGGTGATGCCAAGGTTTAGTGGGGCCTAGCTAAGGCTACCATCCCCGATGAGCAGATGACATGGGCAGAATTCAAACGGCTATTTGATACCGAGTACCGGGGTTCAGAGTTGATGTATGCCAAGGCCTAAGAGTTCATTGAATTGGTTCAGGGGCCTAGCTCAGTAAAGGAGTACGCCACCAAGTTCAATGCCTTGGCGAGATTTGTTCCTGGTTTGGCGGGGACCGAGTTAGGGCGAGTCCAGAAATTTATCCATGGCTTGCATCCTGCGATCTCTAGGGATGTTCTGACTGGACCGTATCCTCCCCAGCAGTTCAGTGATGCTTTGGGGAGAGCCCTCAGATCAGAGGCCAGTCTTCAGAGGATGGGGACGTGAGCCGAGCGACAGAGAGAATAGATGCCAGGGATAAGGGCAAGAGGCCAATGTTGGCCAGGAGATCAGCTCGGGGTTTCCAGAGCCAGAGGCAGAGGACTGCACCACAATTTTCCTTGCCACTGTGTACTCAGTGTGGCAGGCGACATTCTGGCGAGTGCCTCGCTGGCCAGATTATGTGTTATTTGTGCCGTCAGCCAGGGCACATGATGTTTGAGTGCCCAGCCAAAGGTGGAGCTGGTGTTGGGCCCAGTCGAGGCGGTGGTGGTCAGTTCAGAGGCAGAGGAGGTCCACCCAAAGGCGGAGTCAGAGCCGAGAGAGGTGGAGTCAGAGCCGAGAGAGGTGGTGCAGGAGCACCTGGAGGAGGTGCTGGTACTTCAGGAGGAGATGGAGGCGGCGGCAGAGCCAGAGTTTACGCTGTCCGCCAGGAGCAGGCAGATGCCATACTCCATGCAGTTACTGGTCAGATTCTTTATCTTGGTACTCCTTTGTTTATTTTGGTTGATTGCGGGGCCACACACAGCTTTATTTTCGGGGGAGTGATAGAGAGATTAGGGGTTGACCCTAGTGTGACTGATAGGAGTATCCTAGTTAAGATACCAGATGGGGGTTATGTGGTGAGTGACAGAGTCCTCTTGGAGCAGTTGATAGAGGTCATGGGTAGACAGATGTGTATCGATCTGATTCTGCTGGAGTTAGCAGACTTTGACATGATCTTGGGGATGAATTTCTTGGGGAAATATAATGCAGAGATAGACTGTGGAAGAAAGAAGGTTAGATTCCACATCGGCCCTGATTGCTTCGTTTTTGGTGAGGGCATAGTGGATAGCATGATGATCTCGTGCATCCAGGCGAGCAGATTGTTGAGGCAGGGTTGTGTAGGGTACTTGGCCAATGTAGTGTGCAGCAGTTCAGTAGGGTCAAGTATCGATGAGGTGCCCGTGGTCAAAGAGTTCAAAGATGTTTTCCCAGACGAGTTACCAGGGTTACCTCCAGATCGGGAGTTGGAGTTCAGTGTCGAGCTTCTTCCTGGTGTGGCTCCAATTTCCAAGGCTCTGTACCGGATGGCTCCAGCTGAGCTCCAGGAGTTGAAAAAGCAGTTGCAGGAGCTGGTTGATAAGAAATTTATCAAACCAAGTTGTTCACCGTGGGGAGCCCCAATTTTATTTGTGAAGAAGAAGGATGGGTCAATGCGGATGTGTATTCACTACAGGGAGCTGAATAGAGTGACGGTGAAGAATAAGTATCCCCTGCCGAGGATTGATGACCTCTTTGATCAGTTGAGAGGTGCAGCGGTTTTCTCCAAGATTGACTTGAGATCTGGCTATTATCAAGTCAGAGTAACAGAGAGAGATGTCCCCAAGACAGCTTTCAGGACTCGTTATGGGCACTACGAGTTCGTGGTCATGCCGTTTGGGTTGACCAATGCCCCAGCCATCTTTATGGACTTGATGAACCGGGTCTTCCTTGATTGCCTCGACCGGTTCGTGGTGATGTTCATAGACGATATTCTGGTTTATTCCAGAAGTGTAGTAGAGCACGAGGAGCATTTGAGATTCGTGCTTCAGAGGCTGAGAGATCAGCAGTTGTTCGCCAAGTTCTCCAAGTTTGAGTTCTAGCTCGACCGAGTGGCCACGTGGTGTCAGCAGAGGGAATTTCAGTGGACCCCAGTAAGGTGGAAGCGATTCTCAGTTGGCCAAGGCCGAAGTCAGTGAAAGAAGTCAGAAGCTTCCTTGGGCTAGCAGGATATTACCGGAGGTTCATTGAGGGATTCTCCAGCCTAGTAAGGCCTCTCACTGCCTTGACTAGGAAAAAGACTCTATTTGTCTGGTCAGAGGAGTGTGAAGAGCGGTTTCAGGAGCTTAAGCAGAGACTGACCAGCGCTCCAGTTTTGGAGCTACCCCAAGAGGGGGTAGAGTTTGATATCTATACAGATGCATCCCATCAGGGGGTAGGGGCGGTTTTGATGCAGAATGGTAGGGTCATTGCCTACGCCTCTAGGCAATTGAAGGATCACGAGTTGAGATACCCTACCCACGACCTAGAGTTAGCAGCGGTCGTATTCGCCCTGAAGATTTGGAGACATTATCTGTATGGAGTCAGATGCAGTATATATTCAGACCATAAAAGTCTGAAGTATTTCTTCACCCAGAAGGAGCTCAACATGCGACAGAGGAGATGGTTGGTGCTGGTGAAGGATTATGACTCCGACATCAGATACCACCCAGGGAGAGCCAATGTGGTGGCTGATGCATTGAGTAAGCAGGTAGCCTTATCCAGCCTATCAGTTCAGCGAGAGCTGCAGCATGAGTTGATCAGAGAGCAGATTGAGATTATGTCTGCGAGATTCGCGAGGCTGCAGATTCGATCCTCTCTGTATGATGAGATCAGAGAGGGTTAGATGTTTGATGAGTGGACTCAGAGTATGCTTCAGAAGCTATCAGAGAGAATAGTGCCAGACTTTGAGTTCAGATATGGGATCTTGAGGTTCAGAGACAGAGTTTGTGTGCTCCAGAGCTAAGAGTTGAGACAGAAGATTTTGTTAGAGGCGCACAGTGCGGTGTATTCAGTGCACCCAAGCAGCACGAAAATGTATAGAGACCTCAAGAGAAGTTTCTGGTGGTCAGGGATGAAGAAGGATATAGCAGACTTCATCTCCAGATGCCTTGTATGTCAGCAAGTGAAGGCAGAACACCAGAGGCCCTCAGGATTACTTCATCCCCTGAGTATTCCTGAGTGGAAATGGGATGATATCTCCATGGATTTCATCTCGGGTCTTCCCAGAGTTCAGAGGGGATATGATGGAGTTTGGGTGGTGGTTGATCGACTCACCAAGTCAGCACATTTCCTGCCAGTCAGACAGGGAATGTCTACAGAGCAGTTGGCCAGACTCTACATCAGAGAAGTGGTGAGACTTCACGGCGTTCCCAGGATGATAGTATCAGACAGGGACTCCAGATTCTTGTCAGCCTTCTGGAGGTCTCTGCAGAGAGCATTAGAAACCAGGCTGCAGTTTAGCTCAGCATATCACCCTCAGACAGATGGCCAGACTGAGAGGGTGAATAAAGTATTGGAGGACATGCTGAGAGCGTGTTGTATGGACTTCCAGACCGATTGGGCAGAGCTGATCCCTCTAATGGAGTTTACCTACAACAATAGTTACCAGAAGACGATTTAGATGGCTCCATTTGAGTCGTTGTATGGTCGGAAGTGCAGATCTCCTCTCCATTGGGATGAGATTAGGGAGAGAGATTCTTTAGAGACAGCAGTGGGACCAGAGACGACTCAGAGGATGATTGAACAAGTCAAGATCATCAGGCAGAGGATGAAACAGGCCCAGGATCGTTAGAAGAGTTATGCTGATATATGGCGTAGAGAGATAGAATTTGCAGTGGGCGATAAAGTGTTTCTGAGAGTTGCCCCCTACAGGCAAGTTCTCAGATTTGGAAAGAAGGGAAAGTTAGCGCCCAGATTCATTGGTCCCTACGAGATACTCGAGAGAGTAAGGACAATAGCCTACAGATTAGCACTGCCAGCCAGCATGGACAAAATCCATAACGTCTTCCATGTATCTCAGTTGAGGAAGTATGTGGGAGATCCATCCCATGTGCTTCAGTTTTCAGAAGTGGAGTTAGCAGAAGATCTCAACTATCAAAAGCTTCCAGTGTAGATCTTGGACTACAGAGTCAAGGTCCTCAGAAATAAAGAGATTCCACTGGTCAAAGTTTTATGGCGCAGCCAGAAGGTGGAAGAAGTCACCTGGGAGGTAGAGTCTGAGATCAGGGATAGGTTCCCAGAGTTGTTCAGGTAAATTTCGGGGTCATAATTTTGTTAAGGGGGGAGGAATGTAGCATCCCAGAGTTTTAGAAAGCCCTTAGGGGTAGAGTTTTGGGGTTAGAAATAGAATTCAGAGATAGATTAGGGGTCTAGCAGAGTTCAGGGGTGAGATAGTAGTTTTCCAGGGCTGTGTGGCCTTCGTATGATGCCTTTAGGGGGATTTTAATCATGCGAAGCGTGGGAAATGGATTTTATCCATTTTTCCTTGATGCACTCCCGTGCATCATCCCTGCACGCCCGTGCAGGTGGGTAGAAAAGAGAGAGACGAGAGATTAATGCTTTCTCATCCAGTTTCAGCTTCTCTCTTCTTTGTTTCAGCAGTTCCCAGCCCTAGGCGTGAAATTCAGTTTCCAGCAGCTCCCAATCCAGCAAGAGATCAGAGAGATTAGTTTGGATTTGAGTTATCCAGCAGCCATGTCGAGAGGTAAGTGTTTCTTACTCTCTCCCTGTTGTTCCCAGCTTGTTTGAGATGCCTGGAAACGTTTGCCGGCGTTTCCAGTATGTGATGAAATGTTGTGTATGTTTATATGATGCCATGATGATGATATTATGCTGTGTTTGATGATTTTTCCTCCCAAATGCATGCTTGTTTGACTTGTATGTGTGTTGGTGAGAGAAGTGATGGATTTCCATGGTGAAATCTGTCGTAGTGGATGGATGATGAAATTGATGATTTGTATGTGTTGTTAGAAGTGCCATTTATGCATGTTTCAGTTTAATTGCAGATCGGATGTGGTTTGGTTGGGTTTTCGGCATTTCCAGGTGAAGTCTGCTGCTGCAAACCCAGGTGCACGACCGTGTGCCTTTGGTTCTGTGAGCGCACGCCCGTATGTGCGATGGGCACACAACCTGGAAATGCAGGGACATGACTGTGTATCCTGAGGGACACGGCCGTGTGTCCCTTTATTGCATGAAGTGGCCCAGAATTTCCAGAGCTTAGCACGGTCAGGCACACGACCGAGGCACAGTCCCGTGTGTCTGGGCACACGCCCGTGTGCCCGTGCTCAGCACGGTCGTGTGTGCTGCGTGCACGACCGTGTGTGCTGCGTGCACGACCGTGTGTCTTCCTTGCACGGTCGTGTGCCTTCCAGATTTTCCAGAAAAAAGGCAGAAATGAATTGTTAAAGGTTTGGTAATCCATCTAAGGCCTAATAATCATCAGATAATCCAGATTTCAACTAAGAACAGATGCATAAGCATGCATAGCACAACATGTAGCCTGAATGAGGATCCAGGGATCCGAATTCAGTAGATTTCAGCAGTTAGAACCCAATGTATGGGTTTCAGTTTTGGGGTGAACTCGAGGGGGCATCTATGGGACCCAGCTTTCTGACACCAGTCAGTCAGCTCAGCAGTTTATCAGATTTTAGTTTTCTAGCCAGTAGCTAGAATTTTCAGCCCACTTGGCCAGGATGCCGAATCCTTGTGTTCATCAGGCTGATCAGTATAGCAGGTACCTTCGGGTACATTCAGATTCAGATAGACAGATGCATGCATCATCAGTCAGTTTCAGTTTCCACCTCAGCATGTCATTATGCATATATTATGGCATGACTAATTAATAATTAGAAACCAGAAATCAGAAATCAGTAATCAGAATCAGCACCCGTAAGCGCATAGATGCATGTATAGGGCCGATCAGGTATGTGTGCCCTTGTTTGTTGCTTGCTTGGGTCGAGGGAAGTAAGGAATGCTTACTGGGTGATCTTTATCACTCATCCCTTTCCTTCTTCCTTCCTTTTCAGGTCAGTGTGCTGCTGGCGAGGAGTGGGTGGATTGAGGCTGGCAAGGAGGACCCCACACACACTACCAGCATGTATTTTATTTTCAGTTTTGGACCTGTGAGGTCTTGTATGTATTCAGATGTATATATCTATGTACAGAAACAATTTATACAGTAATGAAAAGCCAGTTTGGGCTCATTGTATATTTCAGTATCAGTTTCAACTTCCGCTTACAGTGTATAGTAGCAGATTTCTTTCTTTTTCGTAGGATTCCCGTCTCAGGTACCCAAATTTTCAGTTTATTAAGTAAAAGAACAGTATTCTTCAGCAGCAGGGGTACTCGGGGCGGCAGGTCCTACAATCTAGAGATCTGAATTTAGTAGTTTTCAACATTCAGGACCCGTTATACGAGTTACAGTTTTGGGTGAACTCAAGGGGGCATCTATGGGACCCAGCTTTCTGACACCAGTCAGACTGCTCAGTAGCATATCAGTATTCAGCTTTCTAGCCAGTAGCTAGAATGTTCAGCCCACTTGGCCAGGATGCCAAATCTCTGTGTTCATCAGCCTGATCAGCATAGTAGGTACCTTCGGGTACATTTAGAGATTCGCATGCGTATTCAGATTTCAGCTATCATGTCATGACATACATTTTAGAATTTGATTAATAATGAGAAACAGCAAATCCAGTAATCAGTTTCAGCGCCCGCAAGCGATTAGATGCATGTATAGGGCCGAGGCCAGGTATGTATGCCCTTGTTTGCTACTTGCTTGGGTTGAGGGAAGTAAGGAATGCTTACTGGGTGATCTTTATCACTCATCCCTTTCCTTCTTCCTTCCTTTTCAGGTTTTGTTGTTGCTGGCGAGGAGCGGGTGGACTGAGGCTTGCGAGATAAGACCCACACACACTTTCCAGCTTGTATTTTCTTTTCAGTTTTGGACCTGTGAGGTCTTGTACATTAATGTAATTGTATCCAGAGGTACAGAACAGTTATATATATAATTATATGAAATGCCAGTTTGGGCTCATTGTACATTTATGCATTTCAGTTTCAGTTACAGCTTCCGCTTGAACACAGTTGTACAGTAGCAGTAGATTTCCTTTTCGTAGGATTTCCGTTGCGGGTACCCAATTTCCAGTCTAATAAATAAAAGAACAGTTTAATTCAGCAGCAAGGGTACTCGTGGCGGCAGGTTCTACAAGAGTCATCAATGATGGTGACTGCTATTAATCTGACTATCTCGATGGTGGAGGTGGCCAAATCAAGCTGCCTAAAATCCGACGGAGATTGTTAAATTTGACCACCTCTGTCATCAGAGAAGGTCGAAAATGGTTAGCACGCTTGAAACCGATTGTTAAACGGCTAGAGATGTTTGGCAGTAAGATCTAGCCATCTCCTCCATTGAGGTGGCTGGATCCGACAACAGTGGCTACTTCTTTATTTTTAATTTTTTTATTATTTTAATATTATTTTATATTTTAATTATTTTTATAAAAATTTTTTTCTTAATTTTTATTCAAACAGACAAAAATAACCTTTTGACTTTAGTTAACGAGTGGGTAATTGGCTTTTAAAAACTTCATGGGTGAGACTTTGTTAGTTTAGGAAACCTTAGGTGGGAATATGTCATTTGACCAATGGAAAATATGTTATTCCCATAGATGGAAACCATAAAAAATAACCTCCTACTTTAAAATATTTTCCCTTTTATATTTGAAAATACTAACCAGAAATTCGAAACCTTTGTATTAATTAGTCAAAAATTTGAAATTCATCATAATGCATGTTTTATTCGAAAAAATAGACTAAATATTAAAACTATAAGTCAAAAAACCCTTAAATGAAAAATATCAAAAATCTTTATTGGAAAATATCAAAAAACTTTTTATATTTGCAAATATTGACCGTCAATTCAAAAGCTCTTTGTTAATAAGTAAAAAATATGACATTTATTATCATGCATATTTTATTTAAAAAAACAAATAAAAAATATGAAAACTATATGTTAAAAAACCTTTAGACGTAAAATTTGAAAAATAAGTAACCTCTGAATGAAAGATATCAAACAACCCTTTAAATGAAAAATGGCAAAAAACCCCTTGTATGTATAATATCATAACACTCTTCAATTGTAAAACAATAAAAAAAACCCAACTTAAAACTTCAAAAACCCCCTTCAAGTGTCACACGAACGAAAAGGCCCTACACTCTTGAAAAATACTAAACCCCCCCCCCCCCTCGTGTGTGCATATGAACCCTATAACCTTGAAATTTGGTAACAACGCCTCCAGCTTCTTAGTGCTCGATTCATGCGATTCACGAATCGACTGCGAAATTGTATAAACTAACGATGTTGCCCACGAATTGTTTCTCTAACAGGGAAACTTTGTTTTTTTGGTACCAATCCCATACCTAAACATCAAGGATTCATCCTAAAATACATATATAAAAAAAATCATCAAAATCAACCATTTTGTGGTCATGAAATTCAAATTTACTAACCAACATCTATCAATCTACACACCAAAGTATAGAAAATTTCATGAGGATTAGAATAATTACCTTTTTGTCCATTTTTGTCACTAAAAAATGTTGAAACTCAACAGTCATGTAACGGTTTGCATGATGATTCATATGGTTTTTGTGTGATTTTTCTGAATTTTAATAGTTTACGCGAATTCTAGCCAAAATTTCAACTGTTATTATATATTTTTTTTGTGATAAATTTTGGTAATCGAGCACTAAAAATATCTGAATGATAATCGTATTATTTGTGGTTATCTTTTATTTTGAAATTATATACAGCCTTAAAGTTAATTTGATATATATTGGAGAAGAAGAAAGTGTATTTAAGACTTGATCAATGTACATTCATTCTAATCCTAACTTAACTTAATCAATGTATATTCATTCTAATCCTAAACCTTAATGATTAAACAATACCAAGTTGAAAGAGGCTCAACCCAATACAATTTATATTGTACAAGAGAGATGGGTTTGATAATAAAAACCCACTGAAAGCAATAAAACAACGTCATTCTGTGTATATATTAATTTGGGACTTTCTGTAATATTTTCAAAAAGAGGCTATACTGATTATTTGTTAGGATGAGCAAGAGGTGTAATTCCTACCTTTAGTGCTTGAGTAGCATGCTAACTTGAACGTATTTCCCAGTCAGAAGAAGAAAATGTTGAATTGAAATTTTATTTGACCTTTAAATTGCTGCAGCTTCCAGAATTCTGGGTTTATATATTAAAAGAGAAGCCAGATTTCTGAGAATTCATGGAAACTGGTGCGTGACATAGGATTTTATAAGTTGTATACTCGGTATCTCATATTTTGAAGAGGCGGCTGGGAAAATTAAGGTTTTAGCAACCTGAAATCCTCTGGTGGGATGATAATTTGTTTCTTATTTAACAATCTGATTTCTGTGCATTGAAACTTCACTGTTTCTCTGATCGCCTTTCAATTCACATTCCTCTATATTTTTTTTTTTGTCCAGGACTATGAAATTGATGGATTATCAAACGAATATCTTGCTATACATCCTCTGGCTTCTCAGAAGCAACCATCTCTGGTGGAGGAACATTTTGAACCTGCAATGGAGGATGAAGATCAGAGTGTGAGTGATTCTAATGTCTCGGCAGCACTTCAGTCATCAGACGATGAGCTTGGCAAAGATAAGATGAATAAGAAATCACGAGCTCCTAGGTAAACTGTTCATAGCTTATTGTTACGGAGTAACGCCTCTTCTATATCGATTGATTAATGTCCCTCAATTTATCTTTTGTTCAATAATAGCTGTGAGTGGGTGTTGAATATGTTAGAGAGGAGAGGAGAGGAGAGGAGAGGAAGGGTAGTTGAGGCTTTTGTTTCAGTTACCTTTCTAACCACCATTCTTATATTATAATGTTGTAGATTGTATGAAGTTTAGGATGAAAGACATGCAGAAGCATTTTGGAGCTGTATATCGCTTGCCAAAGAGAACGCTCTTCCCATGGGAGAGAGGTTAAGGCTCTTCAAAATGATAGGCAGGCTTCTGGTCTCCCAAGGGATGTGAAGTTGGGGCCAGGCGGTTCACGAGAAATTTCCTTCAGTACAAGAAACTCGGCCAAGTACAAGGAAAGATGAAGAGGACAAAGAGGCACATCATGTAAATAGGAGAGGAATACAATCAATAGGGCTGAAATCAGATAGATCAAGGCCACAAGGCAAAGGCACAGGTCGAGGATGAGGAGGCAATCGTGGGAATGGTGGGAGAGGAAGAAGATGATCATAAATTTTAAACATGAAAGAAGGTTCATTTATCTTCTTGTCATTTATGCATATTAGTTCTCCCACTGGTGCATGAGGAAACAACTCATTCAAGAAGCAGGCTGGTTGAATCAATCCGCAAACGCGGAGCCTTGCTTAGATTCTTAGTATTGACTGATGGTTTAATTCTGTTTTTGTATATTTTGGGGGTTTATCAGGGAAGATTTTTTCTCCACATTTTTGTAGTTGAAGATTATTTGTTGTAACATATGCGGTTTTGTGGGGAACAAGTGCTATATTTTTACATATTTGGTTTTGTGGGAAAATAATGCTTTATTACAAATTTAAACTCAAATTTAAACTTATTTAATTTAGCGTATAATATTATTAAAAAGATGTTGATGTGATGAATTTAAGAGAGATGAAGAATGCCATTGTATGATAAGCAATATCATTTGATAAAAAAAGTCAAGTGATTTTGAGTTAAGTTGTTGAGTTGAAGTTAAAACTTAAAATCAATTCAATTGAGTTGAGTTACAAGTTTGATTTGTGTCAATTTGGATCATATTTATCTTGGTCATTGTGGGTTTGCGGCTTTGTATATACTATGTAGGAACTTGAACATGTCAATCTTAAGTTTGAACCAAAATTTTGAGATTTGAATAATTCGTTTTAGATTTATTTGAATTGAATTAAAAAATAAATTTAAATATGTTTGATTTGAATCAAACTTTCAGTAAAACTGAAATAAGTTTAAAGTCCCGTTCAATTTAATAAATCAAGTATAAACTAAAATAGATTTGAGATCCAAACTTAAACATAATATATTCAAATTGATACACCCAATTGCCCAGCTTAGTTATGTTTATAATCTTTATATTATTTAATTTGATTTTTACAATTTGAAAATTGTCATTTCTTCTGATTGGATTCATTTTTGTATTTTAAATTTCCACATTCAAAACCATTCTTCAAGGAAAAAAATAAAATTCTAGTAGTCACCACTATTTTTATTGACATTGAAAGTGTTGATGAATATTAAAATTATAATTACTTACCAAAAGAAAATTATAATTATAATTACTATGAGAACTTTTTAACATATTAAAATAATAAACAGATGCATTTGTAAAAGTTACTTTTACTAGAATACCCCTGAGTTCACTTGTCTCTTAACCCTACATCGTGAAAAATCAAAACGAAAAATCTTTATAAAAGTTTAATAGTATTCTTTGAATAAACTTTGACATTAGGATGAGTGGATGGTGGCTTGGGCGCAATCAATATTTAGTCCTTTGGGCTGCCTATTTTGCTCTCTGGAAGGCGAAGAGGAATGTAGCAGTGGGCTTCGGCCTTTGCAAATTTTTAATCATATTAGGCCAGGCTGGGTGTGCGGTTATTATGTATTTGGACTGGGAGGTCACTGTGAGGTGGTGCGATGGGCTAAGATTTAGAGGGAGGGGGGCTAAGCTCAAGGGCAGACTTTTCTCGCGGGGCGAATCCAGCTTGTCTTGCAAGCAAGAAGCGTTTAAGAGGACTGACAGGATTTGGGTGGTTCGGCATGAAAGTCCCCTTTTCAGCGGCAGGTTTTGGGCTGTGGGTACACTTATTTGACGCCAGATTTCATTTGGGCTGCTCTTTGATGTGTTTATTTTTTCGGCCAGTGTAAAGATAGGGCACACTATAATTTAGGTTTTAACATTTGGCTTTGTATAGATGTTAATAAGGCTACTTTTGACTTTTGCATTAAGTTTTCAGGTTCCTCTTGAGTTCTATTTGGATAAGAACTCAAATAGGCCATAAAAAAGGAGACTTCAAGGTTCTTTTTGGTGTTTTAGTCATGTGATACTAAGTTACCTAGCAAGTCGAACTTAATGTTGAACATTTTGTTGGTTCGATGCATATAAAATTTTACTTATCAAAAGAAAAAATTATTTTTGCCTATCAATTATTACTTATTTATCCTAATAAAACCCGCTATATAAAAGAATATGAAAATTATTTTATAAATATTACAAAATATTTATAGATAAATAAATAAATAAAACTCTTGAAGTTCTGTTAATATAATTCTTCAATTCCAATTTACAGTAAAATCAATTAACAAATAAACATTTCAAAAGAGAGATGTATAATCAAAATTGAAATGGGAAATAAATCATTATGCCAATTTTTATTAATTAAAAAAAAAAAAAGGAAAAAGAAGCTCCTTGGAAACACTAGCAGCTAGCTTGGTCAACAAAATTTTTCCAAGACTGATCAAGAAAGCAACTTGAGTAGAGGGCACAATAGACATTTCCTTTGCTGATTATTATTGCTTGAATGCATGGTCAATAAATTGCATAACTGCAGTCATGGTACAGATAAGTGGGCAGGAGGAAACGTTAAAATAGAAAAGGAAAGGGCAGAAGCTCTGAGGTGGGGGTTCACAATCTCTGGAAAATTTATGTAGGTTTACTTTAACCTGTTTAAAATATGAGTCCTAAATTATTATTATATTATTATTATATATAGCTTTTTTGAGATTTATATTAATCTTTGTGGTTTGGATGCATGTGCCGAAGTTACGTGGAATCGAGTACTTGAATGAACCTAACAAAACCGAGCAGTTGTGCCCAATCCTATGTTTTACATGTCCATCTACAAAATGCACATCTTAATTAAGCTTAAAATAGATTTATAAATTCAATCTTTGGCAGTCGAATTATCACAAAATTAAGGCTGCAAGACAGAACATTTCCAAAGAGTGAGAATAACAAGATATTAAATTCCCATACAGTTCAGGTAGCAGGTTCTTCTTCAGATAATTTTAATTTATAATATGTGTAGTGTTTGAGATGTTAACATATCAAAGGCTTGATGTTATAATATATGGAGGAAGATTTAACCTTGTCCCGATTCTATTATTGTTAGGTGAAAGGAATGCAATAAAAAGAAAAAATCTCTTTTAAAGCCAACTCAATTATCCTCCTTAACTTCTCCTACAAGTATGCGAAAGGTTTTTGAGTTCAAATCTCACCTAAATTTATGGCAGACAATGATGAGTGTCTAGTGTTCATACAAATTTATTATTATGTTTTAATAGTTTAGTTGGAACTTTGCAGTTTTACTCTTTATTCAAGCAAATTTGGAATCATTAGTTGTATGTGGCATTTTCATAAGATTTTAATAATTTTCATGTTAATTTATGTTCCTAACTTTTGTTGCTTCTTTTAAGTATTTCATTAAGTTAAAATTCTAGAATTTATAAGTGATCTCCAACAAAATTGCAGAGGACATCTCAAGTTTTTTAGAAAAGTAATATAAGCAAACATCTGAACGTTTAGGTCTCTAATCATTGCCACAAACTTAGGTCTAGAAATATAGCGAAATCCCATTTGCAAGAGGATTTCCTATTTGAGCACTAAGTATTTAAATAGATATAACTTGAGCTTCAAACATCGAAATCAAATGATTGAAAAGCTTAATTAATCTACACATCTAGGACAATTTTTTATGAAGAGCCAAGTCTAACAAAGGTCATTTTATGTTTCGAAATTCCGCTGCAGCTCATCTACAAATCCAAGGCTTCTAAATTAGAGTTATAATCCTACTTGAACATATAAAAAAGAAATTAAAGACGCACATTAGGGAGAGTCTTTAGAGAGATTTTTAAGAGGTTTGCACATTAATTTTCTAAACATTATTTTTTCATTCAATTCAGTTCCATCAAATTTAAATTGTACTATAAGAGATTCAAAAGGAGACTTGAAATTTATTCAAGGTTGTTCTTCATTGGGTTTTGCTTTTTTTAACCTAACATGATATCCTTCAATTATTGTGTTGATTTTTCCCTTTTCATGAACTGATTCTCCATAGTTAAGACTAGGACTAGCTAATTCATAGATTTGTAAGATTTTTTTTTATAATGATTGAAGATTGTAACATCCCAAGGTTAGAGTTGTCTTTTAGGCTTCTAATCTGGGGTTAGATGGAGAATTTTGAGAATTCTAGGGTTGTGAGAAAGTTTTGGGGTGAAATAGAGGTTTTTCTAGAGTTTGATGGCTTGTGCATGGATTCGTTTGGGAGGATTTGCATGCGAGCGTGGAAAAATGGCATTTTTGTAATTTTCCCAGGATGCACGACCGTGCATGGGAGGTGCACGCCCGTGCGTGCGCATAGTTTCAGCCGCCTTGGTTTTAAGTCGTGTTTATCCGTTTCTAAAACCATTTTCACCCAAAGTTTTCCTTTCAATTTCAGAGAGTATCAACCATAGGAGGGAAGAGCAGCTTCCAGGACCATCCAATCCAGTTTGATCTTGCGCTTTGCTAGAGAGAGAAGCATGTCAAGAGGTAGGTGCTTCTTACCTCTTTCCCTTGTGTTTTCAGTATGTTTGATGCTTGCTTGATGCATGAGATTTGTTCCCAGCATGCTTGTGATGTTTTCCTTGTGTGCTAATGATGATTTGAGATGATTATGATGGTGATTGATGCATATATTTATGCCATGTGTGAGAATATGTATATTATACATGTTTATGCCGTGGGTTGGATGATGTGCTTGGAATGTGAGATTGTTGAAAGAGATATTATGCTTATATGAAGTGTTTTACATGTGGGAAATGTTTAATTTGAGTTTGAGATGAGATTTGGCTGGAATCGAATTGATTCCAAGCGATCATGGAAGTGTAGAGCAGGACACACGCCCGTGCATGCGTAGCGCACGTTCGTGCATACTGCCTTTTCTGCATGGTCACGACTGTGTTCACGTGCCCGTGCATGACCTAAATTGCAGGGTCACGACTGTGCATAGTTCATGCATGCTCATGCATCTAGAGAAAATGAGAAAAATGTATGAAATTTCAGAATCGTGCATGACCACATGCACGACTTGCTCACGGTCCAGTGCACGTTCATGCACGCCCGTGCACATGACACGTATGCCCGTGCGTCAGTCAGAAAAGAGAAAAATAAGCAAGAAATGAAAAATATACACAGTAAAAGCTATCCAAGTGATAGAAAACAGTAAAATGAGCTCAAATAAGAATACATGATACATCATATACACAACATAACATGACATGCCATACAGAGTTTTCAGAAATGGATCCAAGGATCCAAATTCATGTTTTCAGTTGAAAAACATAGATTCTAGGGGTGAATACGAGGGGGCACTTGTGAGTTTCAGCACACCCGTTGCACCAGGAGCTATATGCTCATTACTAGTCCTATGTATTGGCACGTGCCGGGTTGCTCAGCTAGCAGGTTTAGGTTCCCTGATCCAAGGATTAAATGCAGTATAGCGCGAGGCGCTCAGATCAGATCAGTTCAGTTCAGTACAGGCCCAGGCCTGAGGCATCACGTGACCCATACAATTTATGACACGTGTTTACATAGGAAACTCACATGGTCAGGGTGTCGAATCCCTGTATTCATCAGTCTGTGTAGCATAATTTTCAGCATAGCATGTACCCCAGGGTACATAGTTTTCAGCATAGCTTTCAGATAAAGCTTTTATATGAGATTTTAGATATGAGATCCTAGGATCCAATAGCATAGTTTTCAACGAATAGTTTTCAAAAAACTATTTTCAGTATACAGGCCCAGACCTAGTTATGTTTTCAGCATATTGCATAGCATGTCATGATTATATGACACATCAACATATCATTCAGAAAATGATAAGACAGTAAGAAATAATAAGTGAACAGAATATGAAACAGCGTGTAAAAGACATGAACAGCAGAATATCAGAACATGAAAAGCCACGTAATGATACGTGAAATTCAGAAAACAGTTACATGATAAAACAATAAAGATAATGAGTATTAGTAAGAGAGATTAGTGAGTCGAGTTTAACCGTTTGGATTACTCTTCACTCTAGGTTATTTACGTATACTCATATACGTATTTTACGATCCGACATGAGGTAGTATCTGGTCCGTGAAGATGAGAATAGTAGTATAAGTCTATTCTATAGGAGTTGATGTGGCAATCCTTTGAGAAGGATTGGTTTAGGGTTAGAGTTAGGAAGTGCTTACTGGGTGAATTTATCACTCACTCCTTACTTTCCTTTCTCTTGCAGGTAAGTGTTGGGGGCTGGGAGGAGGAGTTGGCTGCCGTTTGGGATCATTATGCTTCTGTTTTTCAGCATGCTTCGGTTTGCATGCTTGTATAGTTTTTCTTTGCATGTAACTGCACATGTTTTTATTACACACGTTCCGCGAATACTTTAATATGATAAAGTTTTTTCTTCGGGCATGTATATGTATATATATACGTTTGCATCACAGGTTTTTCCGCTGCAGTGTTATAGTTCAGTTAAGCATTTCGGTTGGGTATTATTGACCTTATTTTCTTTATTTATTTATTATTATATTATATAGAGCAGTGAACATTAATACCTAACTGGGGTGTCTTACAAAGATGGTTTGATTTCATGATGAGTGTACATTATATTCCTAATGTTTGTTAAAAATTTGACTAATTTTTAATAGGATTTATGTTGTGTAATTAAGACTGAGAGGTGATATAACCTTAAACCACAACCTTAAACCTCTCAAATGGTTGTCAAATGGCATTATGAAAATCTAGCAAAGATTAAGTCCAAGCTCATATAAAAATAAACAAGTTTTCACATAAGGGCAACCTCAAATTCAGGCAAATTTATCTCTAAAGTTTGTCACAAATTCATTCAACTTCCAATACATCAATACTCCATCACTAGACCTTACTCATTCAACTTAAGGAAAGGTAAGAAGATGAAGTTCAAATCCATAATACAAGTGTAATAACTTACTTGATAATTTGCAAGATAAGGTACTCAAGCTTAAAGGATAGCATCCACCCATTTAAGGTTGATCCAAGCCTAAAGATATCTTGATTCAAGCTTAAAGGAAATATCCACCAACTTGCTTCAAGACACTAAATTGAATCTCCATCACCAATTCCTCTTGCAACAAGAATTGGATAAAGGAAAACAATTGAAATAAAGAATCGACATTTCTAAGTTTAAAGGAAAAAAGCACAAAGCATTTGGGATTTCAAATTCGATATCTCAATCTAAGCATTACGTAAATGAGAAAGTGGCCTTTTATGGGCAAGTTACAAACCACAATTAAAAGTAACTTAACCTTAGTTTATTTTACAACTTTTATGAATTACATGAAATGCTAAAAGAGTATAATAATTACAACATATGGCTAAAATTAAATAATTAAGAAAATGAAAGTAAATTGCATGCCCTTTTCTTTCTTTGTTCTTGTGAAAGTCTCCTTGATCTTGAATTGTCTTTAGACCTAATCTTCAACTTGTTGTTTGAATTTGACTAACAGGGTCGTTGACATTCGAATTCTTGTTAAAAGTCATTAAAAATTCAAAAACATCAAGGATGACGCATAAGAGAAGTTTTAGACGCCAAAGCATGCAAGAACTGCTTGAAAAGGCAAAAAATTTATGTGTGAGGTAGAACTTGAGCACTATGATGCCATGCTGTGATGTAGGATGCATAGGCCTAGGCGATAGGGCACTTGCACAGGTGTTACATGGGTGGGCTCTGGGGAGATGCCAGATGCAAGCGAGCAATGGGCATGGGCTTGTGCTTACGTGTGTGACAAGGCAATGTGAGGTGCACACATATAGGCATATGCGAATGATTCTCGTCATACATGTAGGCATGCACCAAAATGCATAGGTAGGTGTGTGTGCATGATCATGCTTACAAGTAGAACAAGTGTTTGCTTGCTTGTTTCTAGCCTGATTCTTATCTGAATCAATTTTTTTTTTTTTCATTGGCTTCATATAAATTCGTTTGATGAATAAGGATGCCTTGGTTTGCCATGAATGATGATTGTGATGCTTGAAATTCATTCAAATATATGACTCAAATCTATGCTTGTTCAACTAGTGTTTCTTGACATCTTTGAAATTGGCATGCTTGGCTTGAGTCATCCATTGCAAGAGTATGATTAGCTTTCCTTGATTATTTTGGAGAGGAGGAAAGCCATTTAGATTCATATCATGATATTACATGAGTGCTTCAATAATACATGTCATGGATCTATGTAAGTCTTTAGTTCATTATTAGAGATGACAAGTATGTTGCCATATTAAGTCATAAGAGAATTGAATCTCTCAGGCTTATAGTGTACTCTACCAGATCTACACAACTGTAGTGTACCATGACCAATTACCTCATTTGGCATATCGTTTTGTCTAATATTTGTAATCATTTATGGTTCAAGAGTTTTATCAAACTTTATTTTTCTCTTACTAATCTTTTTGGAAACGTATTCCCTTTTTAGAAAGACATCAATTTGAGTAATAAAGACTTTTTGCTCGTTTGAATGATAAAAATACTAACCTTTGGTTTCTTTTTGGTACCCTATAAATGTACATTTATCATATTTGACACTTAGCTTGATTGAAGTTAATTTCTTAACATAAACTTCATAGCCCTAAAACTTTATGTATTCAAAATTAGGCTTTCACTTATTTTCTATCTTGTAAGGAGTTGAATCCACAGATTTAGACAAAACTTAATTTAGTGTAAATGCTATCGTCTATAGGACATAACCCTAAAATGACACGGATAATTCACTAAAACTCATTATCGCGTTCACCATATCTATCAAGGTTTGATTTCTCCATTTAGATAGACCATTGTGTTATGGTGTACCAAAAGGCATGAGCTGATAAGTGTCAATTGCATGTATAATTTTGTGGCCAATTTATAGAGTTTTGAGGGTGATTTGATCATTTTACCCTTATTATGTGCATATTTCAGGATCACAGGTTTTCATATTTGGTTTTGCAAGAAATGTTGTTTTTGATGTGATTTCAATGGAAATCAAGCCAAAAAAACACTTATGAAGGACTAGCTGGAGGTTCGATTTTAGTCTAAAGAAGAATGAACAACTAGAGCAAAAACAGGAAAAGAGAGTATTGCGTGCTACAGCAGAAAAACAAGGATTATGTAATGAAAACGTAGTCTTCACTAAAGTTGTAGTGAACATCTCAAGCTTTTCAAAAAGCTATTATAGGGAAAAATCCGAGTTCGTTTGGGCCCTCAACCGTTGTCGCAAATTTAGGTCTTCTTGGTGAAATTTTATGTCTGACCATTGAGAACTAAAATGGTCATAATTTGAGCTTCTGAAGTCCAAATGAGGTGATTCAAAATTAAAATGAAACTAGACATCTAGGGCTACAACTTTTAGGAGGACCAAAATTTTTTATTCCAGAAGCTACATGCCGCGGAATTATGCCGCAGCATAGGGTAGTGTAGGAGGCGCATAAAAATTCCAGAAGCTGCATGCTGCGACATTATGCCGTAGCATGCTCAACAGCATGCAGTCCAGAATCTTCATGCCACAACATGATGCCGCAGTATGACTCAGCAGCAGCAAGCAGAATCATCATGTCGTAACATGGGCAAATTTTTGCAGAATTTCATTAGGAGTGAAATTCTTCCCTAACCTTAAATATATATATTACATTGTAATTTTAGAGAGGGAGAGGGCCGTCATAGGAGAGTTTTTGAGAGATTTTTCAAGCACTTCTCAAATATTCTAAATTTTGTTTTGGAGACTCAATCAAAAGCTATTTTTGGATTGTGATTGTGAGACAATTTTTCATCAGATATGAATAAGAGATTCAACAATTCATTGGGTTCCTTTTTTATTCTCAATTATGTTTTGTTTGAATCTTGTTGTTTATTTGTTTTTGATGATGAACTAAACGATTATTGCTAAGATCATGGCTAGCTAATTTATGAATATGTAGGGTTTTTCGATTATAATTTATGAATATATTATTTCATGTGAGTTTGCATTTTGAACTTAATGCCTATTGAAAATTTGACCACTTTTTAATAGGATTTCTGTTGTGTGATTAAGACTGAGAGGTGATATTGCATAAAAACAACGAGAATACGAGCTATGGATTAATCGGATATACAGATCTATTTGATAATACATGCAATAGTCATAGACACAATCAGCTTGTGCTGAAAGTTAGTGGATTCCATAGAACTTAATACATTTTCATCTAATTTAACCTAGATAGAGATATTTAGGTTATTAGATTGTTAAATAGGATTAATATTGCTTAAGAAAGAATATTGATCAATTTAGGAAATTTCATTGTCACATGAATAACATGAGATATTCAGTTGCATGAAAAACCTACATTGTAGTGAATTAGTGAACCCCAAATCTTAACATCATCTCAAATATTGTTATTCAATTTACCTAGACGTGCTTATTAATTGCTTGATTGTAGTTTGGTTTTAGTTTTCATATTTATTTTTGACTCGTATTCGATAGTTTAGATAAAGTTAGGAGTGGTGCCATCTTGGTACTTGCTTACGCGATCCCGTGGATACGATAACCTGAATACTTCCTATATTACTTTGAACTAGTACACTTGCTAGGAAGTTAAGGTTTAAACTTTTATCGCATCATGAACTATGAAAATATTCTATTTTTTTAGGCATTCATTGAATTCAACACTCAAGTACTTTTCTTCTCGATCACTTCAAATGACCTTAATACTTTTATTGAGTTGTTTATCTACTACATTTTTGAATTCTTTGAACTTGTCAAAGCATTCAAACTTGTGTCTCATAAGATGCACATAGTCATATCTGCTAAAATCACCAGTACATATCATGAAATAAAGTTTCTTATGTTTGTTATACATTGTCATGGGCTTACTTATCACTATGTATGATTCCTAATAATTCAATTGCCTTTTCACTGTAATTAGTAAAAGGAGACGTGGTCATCTTGCCCATAAGATGATTCACATTCATCATATTATTAGAAGTCAATGATTACAAAATTTTAGCAAATTGGAGTTTTGAAATAAATTTTGGGCTTATGTGTTTAAGCCTGCAATGCTATAGATATGTAAGATTCAACTAATCATATTTGATTTGTTTGTTATTAACAGTGATAATTTCATTATTGTCTAAATTTAAAACATATAAATCACTAATTAAATTTGCTACTCTATAGAGCAAACCACTCAAGCTAGTAATTATAACACCATTAGCAATAAAGAATGAGAAACCTTTTTTGTCTAAAATATATACAAAAATTAAATTCCTAGAAATAAAAGGTACAAAATAATACTTATTGTGTTCTAATACAAGCCCTGAGGAAAAAGACAAAAAATAAGATCCAATGGTAAAAGCTGATATCCTTACTTCATTCATAACTGACAAGTTCACCTCTCTTAAGTTCAACGGTCTATTATGCCTTAGTTCCTGTATATTAAAAGTGATATGAGTACTATATCTTGTGCCTACAACCTAAGATAAATTAGGAGTAAGGTTAATCTCAATAACAAACATACCTAAAGTAAAAGCAACCAATTTCTTCTTCTTATCAAGAAAGGCCTTATAGTGTTTCCTCCAATAGCCCAATTTAACACAGAAGAATCAAACAACCTGTCCTTTACTAATGCCAACCGTAGATTGAAAAGCATGAGAAGCATGGGTTTGAACCAAGGCTTTGGACTTGGGCTTGGCCTTTGCCTTAGCCTTATCTTTGCTCTTAGCCTTCTATACTTTGGCAACAACCATAAGCATGTTTTGACCTTTATCCTTTCTTATATTCCACTCTATAGTTTATACATAGCAACTCAACAAGGGTCATCGTTTTCATATTCAAATTGAAATTTATGATGAAATTTGACCATTCAATATTAGATCAACTGGTAACTTATTGTCTATGATAAACCCAATGTTGGGTAGCTTTTCAATATAATTGATTATTTTAGCTATATGAAGGTTTACCAGTACACCTTCAACTAGCTTTCAAATAAATAAGGTGTTTGACACCTGATAGGTTTAGTCTTTTTTTAAGTTTTATTTATCTCATGTAAGTGTAGAAGAATGGATCGAGCATTTATCTCCTCATGTTGCACTTGCAAATGTCATAAAGGCTAATATAAGGCATTGAACCTTTTCAGAGTTTTAAAATACTTCTTGTGAGTATTTTTTCCTCTTGGGTAATATTAGGATCATGTTCAGGAGGCGCAACCCCCTTAAGGACATACAACCTCTCTTTCTGCCTGAGTAAAATCTAAAGATATCATACCAGTTAGAAAAATTGGTGCTATTTAACTTGTTTTCCTTTTCGAGAATTAGTCATAATGAATTTGAGCTTGTCATGGTGATTATGAATCTATAATGCAGAAATAAAGTTGATTAGCTAATTATTAAAAATTGGCACTGTTTAGCCTGTTTTAAACTCACATTATTTTCTTCAAGTCAACAACTCTTACTATTATACTTGAGAACTCCCGATAGACTTTTTAGTGGCCCAAGATCCTATCCAATCGACTTAACCTTTGTTTTGGCGAATAAGTCAAGATGACCTAAATAAGTAGGTCAATCAAACCAATCAAGAAAAGCCTATACTCTTAAGTCAAAGAATACCTTTACAAATTATACAACCTCAATTATGATTATTGGTATAAGTGGGTCAAATACTACATATCATTGTGTATTTATTAGTTAAGTTACACCCAATATAGCCAATAACAAATCTTTTACTTGGTAAAAGTGTACTTTTTGCTTTGGCGAACAAGGTTCCAACGAACAGGGGTTTGTCCTAATAATACTATATTGGAAGGTTTCACTCAACTTAATTTTAATGAGGGTTTTATTAAAATAGGTCTCATCAGTTTAATCTGTATGTGAAGTGATAATTGCAAAAATGAAACTTAGGCATGCATATTATGAGGCATAAATAAAAATATGTTAGTATATAAATTTTCACTACTGTTGGCACCTAAGCCAAAAGGATCAACTATTCAACCTTGGTCATGTTTATTCATTCTCTTAAGTCTTTAAGTATACTGCCCCTCCTCTCCTCGAATCTTTAAGTAATTAAAAAGTTGTCTCTTAGTTATATAATTTCTAAGAAATTATATAAATAACTAAATAAAAAGTTTTACATTAAATTTCAAAAACCTTGAGTTACATTCAAAAAGAGATAGATGAGAAAGGAATTACATCCATATGAAAATAGAAAAGGTAGGACACACAAGTCCTATTTAAAATTACAACATATATATCCAAAATAAATCCAAAACAACCATTGGTAAGTTGATTTGTATACTAGGCACCATACATATACATTGTCAAACATATAAACATATAATTAAATTTAAATAAATTTAATTTTAATAATTTAATCTCATGCCAAATTTTTATAGTCCCTATAATTTGACAAAATTACAAATAGACCCAAAACTTGCAAAACATGTAATTTAACCCTAACAATCAATTAAGCTTAAAATGTAAAATTTACATTAAACATGAGCGTGTACATGTATGGGCATGAATTCAATACTCTTAGACTTTATAAAATACTAGAAGTATGTGTGGTCAAAGTCATGACCAATGCACGACTATAGTTACAGGTAAAATTGACCTATGCATAGGCGTGACTTTTCGAGTCATGGGTGTATATAGTGTTAGAGGATGAATTCACGAGATCGTGATCTCGTAAATGTAACTTATGCACGCTCGTGAGTTGTTATGACTCACGATCGTGACAAGCACCCTAATGACAAGAGAATCCAAAAAATGATCCAAATAGCTAGACCAATGTTAGAAATGACCAAATTTGGCATGAAACACTAAAAGCCATTTCCAAAAACACTTTTATCATGCACAACAATACATAATAAAAGTGATTTCATCCAACAACGTGAAATTCAACCATTAAACAATCTGCAAAACATCTTAACTGAATATTTGCAATCATCAATTGTAATTACAAAAAAAATAACTCAACAATTAAACATATTTATGTAATTACATATTTAACATGTTATTTCAATTACAACAACATGCAAAACATCATCATAAGTACACTATTTTCACACAAATGATGTCAGCGACTCTAATACCACTGTTAGGGTCGTAAGGGTATCTGTACAACGAAATTTAAAACCAAAAGAAGTCTAATGAACTCTATAAGAATTAGTGTCATTCAGTTTGTATGAAAATCAAAAGTAAAACAATAAAACACCCATAGAAGGTTTTAAGCTCATACTAGCTGTAATGGCTCCTTTAAAAATTTTTTATGGCAATAGTTTCTTACTATCCAATGTCTTATAGGCCAAAGACACTCAAGTAGTCCATATAGAGCAATTGAAGAAGACTATACTTAATATTGAGGTTTGAACACCTATTGTTGTATGGCTATGAGTTAAGGGAGTACAGGTGTGACTCTATGAATTTGCTTATGCATGACAACAAATCATCACGTTTTCTTATATAGAAATGAGGTCATAAGTGTGACTACAAAACTACACACATGTGTTACCACCATGTACACTTGTGAATGAAACATTCATAGTCGTACATTAGTGTTTGCATAACACATGACTTTTTCTATGTTGCATAAAATCTATATAATATGCTAATCACGTCGTAATCTTCAACCAACTATACATATACTTGTACACAGATAGACCATCGAGCAAAAGTTAATCTTAGATCAGACCTTGAGTTCTCTGCTTACTATTTTCTTATTCATTCTGTTATACTTGCTTTACCATAGCTTTTTACATTAGTTTGTATCTCTTGCTTCATTACTTTTGTATCTCGTCTATTTTCAAGAATGTTTTTTTGTCTTTCTTTGTCTTATTTCTCGTACTTTCTTTATTTAAAGATTTCATTTCTTCTATATTTTATACTTTGTTTTTATCTCTTCTGTTTCTCATAAATGCTGTACATGACATGATATGTATGTTTTGATGTCATGTAAATGCTCATTTATCTTGCCCCTCGGGCCTGATTTTCTGAAAACTCATTCTTTTCTGAAAACTTCTTTGATGTAAAATCTTTGATTCGAAGATCCTATATATATATACATATAGTATAACTGAAAACTGTATCAAAAAGTACTGTATCTGAAAATATCTCTGATATGCTGACCAGACTGATGAACACATGGATTCGACACCTTGGTCGTGTGAGCTCAAACCTATGATAAAACTACTCGTGCACGACCATGTCCTCTTTAGCGGACCATGGTTTCCCTCTCTAGTAGGCATGCGAACTCACAGGTGCCCCTTTGTATCCACCCTTAATTGATGTCCGGAACATCGTATATATATACTTTTAAAATATACTCTTGGATCCTTAGATCTCTTTCTGAAAATATCTCATATGGCATGTTGTGCTCAATGCTTGATAATCATGCATGATATGATGTTATCTCTTGTTATTTTTATGTTTCCCATGCTTAGAATTCGCTTAGGATTACTTAGGGTAGCTTAACTTTGCTTAAATGTTCTCTTTTCTATCTTTCTTAAGCCACAGGGGTGTGTGTTAAGGCACATGGGATCGTGTGCTTCTCTTGTCCTTGGGCGTGCTAGCTTCTGGAAAATTTCATAAAACAAATGGCTGGTCACACGAGCGTGTGGTCCAAACACACGGGCGTGCGGTGCAAACACACGGGCGTGTATAACTACGCATACAGGCGTGTATCGCACTACACGGGCGTGTAGCTGCCTCAACACGTCCCATGTCTTACCTACACGGGCGTGTAGAATTGGGATTAGACACATGAGCGTGTGCACTCAGGTACACAAGCGTGTGTTTGGATTTTCATACGCATATGAGTAACATGCAAAGCCGTGTTCCATACAGATTTGAGGCCACACGAGCGTGTCCCCTCAGGTGCACGGGTGTGTGCTCAACCCAAATTCTACAAATACGTCTGAAAACTCAGAAAATCTCACTCAAACATATCCAAAAATTAACCATTTCTCAATCAAACATAAAGACAACATATATACATGCCAATAAATCTTCTCATCTCATTCAATCATCATAAAGCATGCCAAATCTCATGCATTTCTCATGATTTCATACCTAAGCAACATACACAGCATACATTGCATAATACTCTCATCAATCATCATTCCAAACATCACATTATCATCAAAACATGATAGAAAACATGCTCATCACATAACAACCATCCAAAAAGCTTAAAAATCAGAAAAGCTTGCTGGAAACCTAAGTAAAAGAGGTAAAGAAATACTTACCTCTAGCCATGGTGTCCGGATCTCTCTTTCTAGCTGCTCCTGGATCTCTAACTAGAATAAGGGCTACTGGTTGGACGGATCCCGGTCTAGGGTTTGCTGGAAACAAAGGAGAGGAAAAGCTGAAGGAAAAACTAAGAGAAAATATAGGAAAAAAAACTTATAACGCGTCTCTCACTTGGCACCCGGGTGTGTGTCTCGGACACACGGGCGTGTGCCCCTCAAAAATCTGAAATCTCTCTCTCTTCGTGCCATACATGGAATATTCTTTCCAGAATACCTATGTATAAGCCACGAAAGGTCTCTAAAAGACTCTTCAACCCTTGAATCCTCTCGAAACCATTTTCTAACTGAAAATCTCTCTTTTACCCTTAGTCTCAGAGCCTAAAATGACAATTCTACCTCTAGGCTATTACAAAGACAACAATCTTATACCTTCGACATCAACTTTATAGTGTATGATCCTCAAGTTCCTTACTATCTCGATAATATTTGGATCTGAGCTGAATTTGGACATAGATTATGAATAGTCTCTGGCAAAACGTCTTAACTACTTAAATAGTAGTGTCCCTGAACACCTATAAGCTTGATATACTTAATTATTAACATACAATATGATCCCTTCATTAATATGTCTCATGAGATTAAGATATAGATATGTGTCTATCTCACATACCCCTTGTAGATACAAATATCTAAACTAGAATATTGGATACGTTTTTAATTCATGTAACTATGGCTATAGTTTTAATGGTTATGGACAACTTAATTGAGACATTGCTCCTATGCCCAAAAATGATGAATCATATGTTGGTCCACTATAATTTATGTACTATTCATAATATAATCAATCATTTACTATTATGACACGTCATTTATGATGATGCAGTTGATAATGTCAAATGACATTACTCTTAGCACAAGGTGATTTGGTGACCTTAAGTCGAAGAATCATATATACCCATTAAGTAAAAAGGACAAATCTATAAACACAATAAGCATCATCTATATGTGATCAACAAATCATGCACCCATGTATGGGACCAGATTGTAAGCAACATGTCTCAACACATGCAAACCATTATCATCTTTTGATGCAATCACTCACACTATGATAATCTTTACAATATCACTCGTGTCTAAGGTTTATAGTGATGTTGGAATTATAGACAATTTTATTATAACTACCAATAAGTGTGTATGGAAAACATAGTCAGTCATCTAATTTTATCGTCTTGATTTTATTATATTAAAGACACGTTATATGTATTAAACAATAATATAATTGAATACCTTATTTTATTAATAATTATGATATATTTATAAATTATATAAATATACAAGTAAATACATAGAAATATATTAATAGATAAATGGCCATAGAGTAACAACCCCAACACTTTTGACCTTTTGTTAATTGGAGGAATAAATAGGCAAAACGAGAAATAAAGGGGGCAAAGTTTTGCTAACAAGGGCATTAGCCCAAATATTATCATTATTCTACTAAAAATTTGGGTTAAAGTTAGGACCTTAAGTTTTGGTTGAAAAGGGCCTTAAACCTAATTTCTGTCAATATTTCATATGACTTCAAGTTTTAAGTTAAAAAAGGCATTAAATCCAATATTTTGCCATAGGATTTTATGAGTGGATAGAAAAGGGAATTAGATCCAAGCTTTGTTATCACTGTACACTATACATAATATACACGCAACTATGCAATACACATATATGAAAATGATAATAGGCATACAAGCCATGAAATCATGCCAACTAATCGAAATAGTATCCTGTCCTCAGTAGTGTCACATCTAGCTAGGGTTGGATTCGAAGCGAACACGTTCGGGCTCGTTTTTGAGCTCGCTTCGTTCGCCAGCGAAACGACACAAGCCTCATCCGAAGCAAACATGAATACGAGTATGCGGGACGAATATTCGATTTGAACGAATACAAATCCAAACCATTTAACAAACAGTTCAATTTAAAGCAAACTGTTCGTTAATGTTTTTGGTCGGCATCTCGTCTCCGTTGTCTCCTCCTCCTGCTCTCCGTGACTCCGTCCTATCCCAGTCATTTTCTGACTGCGCACGCACCTATTTAACGAAGCTTCCTATATATATATATTCAAACCCATTCCTCTGACGCCTGTGTGTTCTACTTCTTCTTCTTCTTCTTCTTGATTTTCTTCTGCTCCTTTCATCTGAAGGTTCTAATTGTTGGTATTGAAATTAGAAGGGAAATGGGTTCTAATTCGTTTGTTCCAGATGGAGAATATGTTCATTCGGTATCTACAGTTGCGAGCCAACGAACGAATCCAGACGTTCTTCGTTCACCCGAACACCAATCGCAAACATCGACCGATCCTGTTTGTCGAACCTGAGCCGAACACGAGTAGCACCCGAAAAACAAACGAAGCGAACACGAACATACTCGCGTTCGTGTTCGGTTCGCTTCATATCCAACCCTACGTCTAGCTCAACTGTTCAAATCACTAACTTGCAAAAAGAAAAACTTTAGGAGTGAGTAAAATATTACCCAGTAAGTAATTCCTAAATCTACTTATAAGTAGGTTCTTATTTTACTCTACTTTCATGACTTGACACATTGTATCTTAATTTTTGTATCTCATTGTGCTAGTCGTACTGTATATTATCTGGCATTCTCATTTTATGTTATATATGACATGATAAATGGGATGCTAAAAACATGTACATGCTAAAAAGTATAAAATTTAGTTTTGGGTTTACTTTTTGAAAATATTTTTAAAAATATAAATTGTAATATGAAGATCCTGAATATATATATATAGACTAATGTGCTACATTTGAAAATATTGTTTCTAAAAATAACTGTTGTGTTAATCAAACTGATAAATACAGAGATTCGACACTTTGACTGTGTGAGTTCAATCTTACTAAAACTTTATTGATGCACAACTAGTATTCTTTCAAACGAACTTAGTCAATAACTGTCTTCTATAATAGACACTGGTTTCTCTCTCTAATGAGTATGCGAACTTACAAATGACCTCTCCTATCCATTCTTAAAATGATGTCCAAAACATCATACTTTTCCACATTAACAACATGCATATAGATCCTTAGATCCCTTTTCAGAAAATATTTTTTAGCATAGCATGTCATGTAATGCTTATTATACACAATATCTTGATATCTTGTCTTATTTTGGTGTTTTATGGATTCTAAAATGGATTCTTGAGATTCTATATGATATTCTATAATTTTTCAATGATTTTTCTTGTTGTACGATTGTGCAAGTTAGAGCACACGATCGTGCGCAAGAACATAATCGTGTTCCTTGTGGCGCACGACCTTGTAGACTCTTGCTCAACATGATAAAAACCTACTTACATGATCAAGCTTACAAAACTGGCACACGACCGTGACCCTATGAGCACGATTGTGCCCTTATGCTTCCTAAATGCACACAGTCAACCAACATGGCTGTGATATTGTAAAAAGACAACTGCACAGTCATGCACCTACAGACATACGATCGTGTATCTTACTCTACTTATACAATATTGCACCTAGAATTTCCAGAACCAAACCAACCTCAACTATATTAAAAAACTAACCCATTCAAACATCCATATATGTACAACACACTACTTTACATATGATAATTACATCAATAACATTAAATATCATCATAACATGCATCAAAACCCTTAAATTTAATTTATACCCACGTACATGTATAACTCATGGTTTTAAGCAATCAAACTCCAACATATCACTTTCATCTCATTATTTCTCACATAGTCATGTTATTCAAACATAAAGCGTGCTACAAACATCATCCCAACTCTAGCAAAATAAGAACACATGCTATGAAATAGGGGAAAAAAGAGGTAGGAATTACTTACCTCTAACTTGTGGCTTTTCTCTTTCTTACTAACTAAAACTCAATCCTTAGCCTGATTAGCTGCTTTTAGTTTCTTTCTTTCTTTCCTTGGGTTAGGGTTTTCTTGGAGGAAGAAGAAATTTGGGTAAAATTGATTCTAAAAATGAAAGAATAATCATCTTTATATATGGTGGAAAAAAGCACTGGGACGCACGGTAGTGTGTACTATAGGTGCACGATCGTGCTCCTCATGGAAATCATAGATTTCTACTTCTCTTGTGCTATGCTTAGAAAAGTCTCTTAGGGAAACCTATGCATATACCATACATATGCCTCCAAATAACTATTTTACCTATAAACCCTTATAACTTTATTTCTTAACATAAAATGTTTTTTTAAACCTCGATATGCAACTTAAAAAGACCATTATAACCTCTAAATGTTACATTCTCCCCCTCTAATTAAAATTTCATCCCAAAATTTATTTAAATAACTCTGAGTATCTTTCTTGGATTTTAAACTCTATCTCCCAAGTAACCTCTTCAAGTCTTTGACTTCTCCATAACACCTTAATCAATGGTATCTCTTTATTCCTCAAAACTTTAACTCTGTAGTCTCGGATTTGAGCTGGTATCTCTTGATAACTCAAATCTTCTGTCAAATCCAAATCTTAAACCCTTAAAACATAGGACTTATCACCTATATACCTCCTCAATTGAAACACATAGAATATGTTGTAGATCATCTTCATACTGGCAGGTAAAGATAATCTGTAGGTAACAAGACTCACTATCTCTAGAATCTCATAAAGGTCTATTAACCTAAGAGTTAATTTGCCCTTCTTATCAAATCTCAACACATTTTTGTAAGGAATAACTCTCAAAAATACTTTTTCTCACACATTAAATTGCATATCCTTATGCCTCTTGTCTCCATTAAATTCCATATCCTTACATCTTTTATCTATATAGCTCTTCTGATGATTTTGGGCTTGTTTCATCCTTTGCTTGATCAATTTAATATGCTCTATCATTTTGTTGATCATCTCAAGCCCTACTACAATTTCTAATGAATCTCTCTCTCTAATCTAATTCTAGTGTAGTAGAGACTTGTATTTTCTACCATAAAGTGCATCAAAAAGAGTCATCTAGATAGTCGTCTATTAACTATTATTATAAACAAACTCCATTAGAGGAACAACGTTGCCTAACTAGTTTATACAACACGCTCTAAACATATCCTCTAGAATCTGATTCGTCTTTTTGGTCTAGCCATTTGTCTGAGACTAATATGTTGAACTGAAATGTAACTTGGTCTTCAATGCTCTTTGTAAATGACCCCAAAAAACAAAAAGAAATCTCAAGTCTCTATCTAATACAATAACTCTGGGAACTCTATAGAGTTCGACAATTTCTCTAACATAAAGTTAACCTAACTGATCTGTTGTGATCCCCTTACTAATAAGCAAAAAATGGACAGACTTACTTTATTAATCCACTATCACCTAGTTACTATTATAACCATGTTGAACCTTGGGAAGCCTTGAAATGAAATCCATAAAAATGTTCTCTCATTTCTATTCAGGCATGTACAATAGCTAAAATAACCTAAATATCCTATAATGTTTTACCTTGACCTACTGACAAATCATACATCTAATTATGAACTCTATAATGTCTCTCTTTATCTCTAATCATAAATAATTTTTCATGAGATCTTGCTACATTTTAGTACTAGCAAGATGTGCTAAATAAATTATATTATAGGCCTCAACTATAATCCTCTGTCTTAGCTTTGCATCCCCTAACATATATATCCTGCCTTTGAACCTTAGAATCTCATCTCTAATCTCGAAATCAGGCATGGTATCCCTTTTCAATAGAGATCATGAATAAAGCCACTTTTTTACTCAAAACATCAACAACCACATTGGATTTACCCATATGGTATCTAATCATGCAATCATAATCTTTTAGTAACTTTAACCATTTTCTCTATGTTTGTTTTGAGTAAAGAAATATTTCAAACTTTTATGGTTTGAGTAGATACTAAACTTTACCTTATACAAATAATGTCTTTAGATTTTTAAGGCAAAAACAATTGCAGCTAACTCCAGGTCATGAGTAGAGTATCTCATCTCATAATGTTTAAATAGTCTATAGGTATAAGCAATTACCCTATCAGACTTCATAAATACTACTTTAATTCCTTGATAACATGCATCCGTGTAAATGTCAAAACTTGCACTCTCCTTAGGTAATGCTAACACTAAAATACTAGTCAGTCTCTACTTTAACTCTTGGAATTGAGTCTCACACTATTTAGTCCACATAAAAGGCACCTTTCTCCAAGTCAACATAGTCAAAGGTGTCACTAAACTCGAGAATGTCTTAATGAATCTCTTGCAATATCCTACTAAACCAAGGAAACTCATCACCTCCTTAGTTATCCTTAGCTTCAGCCAACTTAACATTACCTTCACTTTACTCGAATCTATTAATATATTGTCAGTTGAAATCATATATTCTACAAATGTTGTCCTATCAAGCCAAAACTAACACTTTGTAAATTTGGTATATAACTGGTGATCTCTCAATCTCTATAACACAAATCTTATGTGATCCTTATGTTTCTCTTTACTCATCGAGTAAACCAGAATGTCATCAATAAATACCATAATAAATCTATTAAGGCAGTCTTGAAATATCTAGTTTATCCGATCCATAAAAACAACAAGAGTATTCATTAACCTAAACAATATCACCACAAACTCGTAGTAGTCATACTTCATCCTGAAGGTAGTCTTCGATATATCTCCATTAGCCATTCTCACCTGATGGTACCCAGATCTCAAGTCAATCTTAGAAAACATTATTACTCATTTTAGCTAGTCAAAAAAAATTATCAATCCTCAATAATGGGTGTTTATTATTTATTGTCACTCTATTAGATCTCTATAATTGATACATATTTTCATTAACTCATCTTTTTTATTTGCAAACAAAATAGGAACACCCCAAGGTGAACAACTTAGCCTAATAAATCTCTTATAAATTAACTCTTAAAACTATTTCTTTAACTCTTTAAGCTTAACTGGAGCTATCCAATACAAGGTTTAAGAAATATGAGCCATATTGATTGAGAAACAACTCAATACTAAATTCCAATTCCCTCTCTAGAGACAACTCTAATAAATGCTCTGAGAATATATAAAATCTCTTACAACTAATACCTCGTCGATGTTTAGTCCAACTATACTCTTACATATAACATTGGTCAAATGTCTTATATAACCCTTGCTCAACATTTTTATCATCCAGACATACGAGATAAGTATACTCTCTATTCTGCCCTCTCCAAAAACAAACTGATCAGGGTCTAGTTAGATTCTAACATTTCTTCTTCTACAATCAATCTCTGCCTCATGTTTACTTAGAAAATTCATACCTAAAATCATATCAATATCAATTAATTCTAACATGATCAAATCTATCTTTAATCTTCTATTCAAAATCACCATATTTTGGTCCACCAACACCTGGTCACTCACCATTATACCCTTATAAGGCATCTCGATACAAATACTCATATTAAACATATTAGGAATCAATCCTAATATTTCCACTATTCCTTTAGAAATCAAGCTATATGTGACACTACAATCTATTAATACAAATAATTAAGTATCAAAGAAGCGCAATTGACTAGTCACTATATGTGGAATGACCTTAGTCTACTCTTAACAAACACCATAAATTCTGGCTCAATCTTTTCCATCGTCAGAAGTTCTTGTACCTCCTTTAAGTACTCTGACACCACCTCTAATAGGGCCATTACCTCTACAAGTTAGAACAACCCTACTTCTAAATGGACTAGCTCTACCTCTGCTAAGACCACCACCTCTTCCACCAAATAGCCCAATGTCTCCCATTATCAAACAATCAGAAAGCCTATGTCCTAGATGACGACATCCAAAATAAATATTCTGCCCAGCCAGACATTCCCTTAAATGTCTCCAAACACATCTAACATATATCAATAACTCAACTTTCTATTTCTTACTTCTTTTAATTAACTTCCTCAATTGAATTATCTTCATGCCTCTATCTTCACCTCTATCAATCAGTTTAGTGAATACACCTATCCGTTAAAGACACATCTCTAATCTTAGCACTATTTTCAATACATCACTAAATCTCTAAGGAAGAGTGGCTTCTATCATCACATCACAAGCAATAGTAAGTTGTAAACCATGTATAAACTTTTTGTAATAACTCGAGGATAGAATTATTCTTTTAAGCTAAAATTCAGGGTTAAAAGAAAGATTTTTGTAATAGAAAATAGAGTTGAGAGGATTTAAAAGTAAAATAGTCATTTAGAAGATATAAGTGGCTTGCACATAGGTATTTTTTGGAGAATATTTCTTGTATGGCACAAAAAGAGAGAAAATCTAAGATTTCCCTTAACATACAATCATGTGCCTTAGGCACATGATTGTGTGTCACTAGAATATAGGTCCTGTAATAGCCCAGGGGTCGAATTGTCATTTTAGGCTCTGAGATTAAGGTTAAAAGAGAGATTTCTAGTTAGAATATAGTTTCGAAAGGGTTTAAGGATAGAAGAATATTTTAGAAGCCTTTCATGGCTTGTACATGGATACTCTGGGAAGAATATTCTATGGATGGCGCGAAGAGAGAGAGAGATTTCCATTTTTAGAGAGGCACACACCTGTGTGTCCCGAACACACGCCCGTGTGTAAGGTGAATGCGCGTTATAAGTTTATTTTTCCCGTATTTTCGCTTAATTTTTCCTTCAGCTTCTTCTCTTCTCTATTTCCAGTAAACCCTACGCCAAAATCTGTTCAGCCAGCAGCCATTATTCCAACTAGAAATCCAAGAGCTGAGAGAGAGAGAGATCCAGACACGATGACAAGAGGTAAGTGTTTTTTTACCTCTTTCACTTAAGTTTTCAGCATGCTTTTCTGATTTTTTTAAGCTTCTTGGATGGTTGTTGTGTGATGAGCATGCTTTCCAGCATGATTTGATGATGATATGACGAAATGGATGATGATTTATGTGATTATTGAGAAATGTATGATGTTTATGTGTTTGGGTATGATTTTATGAGAAATGCATGATTTTGGCATGCTTTTATGATGAATGAATGAGATGAGAATGTTTATTGGCATGTATATATGTTGTGTGTATGTTTAATTGAGAAATGGTTGAGATTTGGATGAGTTTGCGTGGAATTTTCTAGGTTTCTAGACGCATCTGCAGAATTTGGGTTGAGCACACGCTGGTGCACCCGAGGGTACACGCCCGTGTGACCTCAATTCTATATGAGACATGACATTGCATGGCACCCGTGTGCGTATGAAAATCCAGACGCACGCCCGTGTGTCTAATCCCATTTCTACCATGTAGGCAAGAAACGGGATGGTGTTGAGGCAGTTACACGCTTGTGCAGTGCGATACATGCCCGTGTGCCAAGCTTATGCACGCCCATGTATTTGTACCACATGTCTGCGTGACCAACTAAAGTTTCATGAATATTTTTTAGAAGCTAGTAGATCAAGAGCACGACTTGAGCACGACCCCGTGTGCCTTCACACACGCTCGTGTGCCAAGCATAACACGCCCATATGCTTTATAAAAACCAGAGAGAAGATTTTAAAGCATGCATTAAGCAAAGACAAACAAACCTAAGCAATCCTAAACCATTTCTAAGCATGAGAAACATAAGAATAATAAGAGATAATAGCATATCATGCATGATAACCAAAAAATTGAACACGATGTACCACATGAAATGTTTTTAAAAAGGGATCTATGAATCCAAGAGTATATTTTAAAAGTATAGATATATGATGTTTTGGACATCAGTTAGGGGTGGATACAACAGAGCACCTGTGAGTTCATACGTCCGCTAGAGAGAGAAACCATCGTTCGCTAGAGAGGACATGGTCGTGCACGAGTAGTTTTATCATAGGTTTGAGCTCACACGGCCAAAGTGTCAAATCTCTGTGTTCATCAGTCTAGCTAGCATAGTAGAGATATTTTCAAATACAGTACTTTTTGATACAGTTTTTAGTTATACTATATTTATACATATATGGATCTTTGGATCAGAGTTTTATATCAGAAAGAAATTTCAGAAAAGAAAGAGTTTTCAGAAAAGAAAGAGTTTTCAGAAAAACAGGCCCGAGGGGTAAAGTTTTATAACTAATGAAATTTATATGACATCACAACATACATATCATGTCATGTACAACATTCATGAAAAACAGATGGACAAAAGCAAAGCACAAAACATAAAACAGATGAAACCTCACGAATCAAGAGAATAAATAAAATAAAAAAATAAGAAAATAAGAAAGAATGAATAAGAAAACTATTAAGCAGAGAACAGTGAGATTTGAGACTTGAGATCAGCTTGTGCTCGATGACCGGTCCGTGTGAGAGATAGAATATGCTTACTGAGTGATTTTTCACTCACCTGCTTTTTCCTTCCTTTCTCTTTGCAGATCAATGAGTTGGGGACTGAGATGTAGCGATGCAGCTGTCAGGTTTTGGGGACATAGCTCGGTGGCTAGTAGCGTGTTTTGACTTACATACTTTGATGACATTTTACTCATGTATTTATGTGTGTGTATTATACTATAGTATGCACTGTATGAATGACATATTTATATACATGAGCAGTTTACGAATTTCAGAAAAAGTTATTATTTTCTTAATTGACTATAATATCTATGTTTCTCGCTTCCGTATTCAAATTTTGAAATTATTTTGAGCAGCAGTGAGTTTCCTTTTCCTTGTGGGGACCTCTGTCACAGACGCATTTTTAGTATATTAATAATATATATATATATATATATATATATATATATTTGTATATTTTAAACAGCTGCGCACAGTAGGCTTGTGGTGGGGGTCACTATCGATCCCTAGATTCTTTTTTAAAAAATACTGCTTTAGCATGTCATATCATGTAATGTTTATTATGCATAATATTTTGTCTTATTCTAGTGTTCTATGGATTCTTGAGGTTCTGTGTGATATTCTATAATTTTTCTATGATTTTGTTTGTTACATGGTCATGCGTGAGCACGTGATCATGTTACTTATGTCGCATAGCCTTATAGACTCTTCGTTTAGCATATGGGGACCTGTTTGCACAATCATGCCTACAAAATTGGCACACAACCATGACCTTATAAGCATGGTCATGCTCTCATGCTTCCCATACAACCATGATATTGCAAAACGATGACTGCATGATTGTGCGCTTATAGGCACACGATCGTGCGTCTTGCTCTATTTTTGCAATATCGCACCTGGAATTTTCAAGATCAAACCAATCTTAATTATATAACAAAACCAACTCATTCAAACTTCAATATTTGCACAACACACTACTTTACATATGAGAATTGCATCAATAACATCAAATATCATTGGAACATACATCAAAACCCTTAAATTTCACTTATGCCCATATACTTGTATAATTTATGGTTTTAAGCAATTAAAATCTAACATATCACGCTTATCTCATCATTCCTCACATAATCATGTTATTAAAACATAAAACATGCTACAAACATCATCCCAACTCTAATAAAACAAGAACGCATGTTGTAAAATAAAGGAAAGAAGAGGTAGGAATTTCTTACCTCTAACTTGTGGCTTATCTCTTTCTCACTAACTAAAACTCAATCTTTATCCTTATTAGCAGCTTTAATTGCTCTCTTTCTCTCTTGGGGTTAGGGTTTTCTAAGAAGAAGAAGAAATTTAGGTAAATTTGATTCCAAAAATAAAAGAATAAGCCTATTTATATATGACAACAAAAACTGTTAAGACACGTGTGTCTCAACAATTTTTGCTGCCATATATAAAAAGGATCGTGTGTCTCATAGGAGCACGATCTTGCTCCCCATAGAAATTACAGATTTTCAATTCTCCCGCATTACGCATGAAAAAATTTCTTAGGGAGACCTATAGACATGCCACATATATGCCTCTAAATGACTATTTTATCTCTAAACATTCATAACTCTGTTTTTTAACATAAAATCTCTCTTTTAACTTCAATTTTTAACTTAAAAAGATCATTCTGACATTAGGATATTATAAACTTGCAATTTATTCAAGGTTATTCTTTAATGGGTTTGTTTTTTTTAATGTAATCATGTTTTTCTTAAATTATTGTGTTAATTTTTCCTTTATTATAAACTGATTTCCCTAAGTTAAAACTAAGACTAACTATTACATGATTGATACCAAGATGTGATAGTACATAAGTGCTCAAATAATATATGTCATAAATTAATTAGATATAGAGATATATGAATTAATTCATTTAATTATCATAAGCATAATTAATTTGTGTTGAAAGTTAATAGATTTGATAGAACAATAATATATTATTGTTTTATTAAACCTACATAAAAGTATAAAAGACTCTTAGAATAACATAGAATTGATATTGTTTTACAAAAATATTCATTAATTTAAAAAATTTTGTTATCACATAAATGAAATAATTTTTTCAATCACAGCAAAGAGTTGCATTGAAATAGATAAGTGAACTTTAAGTTTTAACAATTTTTCTTAGTATTTTTTGTGTTCAACAAGATCTTTTTTAGTGTTTTAATCTATTTGATCTTATTGCAATCTTAATTTTATTTGTTTTGAGCATTAATTAGTTTAATTTTAGATAATTTTTCTTACTTCATTCAATCATCTAAATAAGATTAAAAATAGTGTTTATTTCGATATTTGCATACATAATCTCATAAATATAATAACTTTGAATACTTTTACTTTATTGTTTAAGACTAATACACTTGTCATAAACTTAATTTTATCAATATTAATCAAACAACAAATTATTTCATCAGTCCAAGTACAAATGCATTACATATAAGACAAATTAAAGATAAAATAAATTTCAAATAATCCACAAAACGAGATCCATAAAATAAAAGAATTGGACTCACCCCACAAGACCTTCAAAACTACAATCTCTTACAAGAAGGCAGCAGCATTTGTAAAACAAATCACTCTTCAGGCGCCATCACAATCAAAAATACCCTGAATACTACCCCACATCCAAACATACAAATCGCAAAATGCTACATGATACATTCCATACATGTCCTAGTTTTGTATAAAGATTTAATGATCAAGAAAACTGACAACTTTTTTAGTTTGGATGCAAAAGAAACAGATCAATCACTCCTTTTAAATAAAAAAAAATATAAAAAAAAATTTTTTTTTAAGAACCTAGAATAAGTCTACCTTCTTTTTCTGCATGTCTTGCTTCCATTTTGGCAACTTGTAAAATGCTTCTTTTGTCATCCTGAACACGTTGGCAAACTCCTCATTTGATAGATAGGCCTGGGAAAACATATAGAGAAGTAGTTTGTAATATCTGTTGAAAGCTTAATTGAAATGAAGTAATAACATTAATGATGAGACCAACCTCTCTTCGTTTAAAGTCGATTCCAGTAACTGGGTTGTCAGATTTAGCTTTCAGTTGATCATAACTGAATGTGCTCGGACCTGATTCACTTCCGTTATCATCCTGTGAAGTCACTTCCTGCCCATTGCTTTCTGATACTGGCAGAACTTCGTCAACCTCCTTGATTTGAGCAACTTCTTGAGAATCTGATTCTGACTGTGCAGATTCAGCTGTAAAAATTGATTTGTGTTAGATGTTCCCTGGTTTGAGAACCTAGTATTGTTGAATTTACATGGCAAGAAAGCATTGGAAGCACTTGGTATATAGTGGAACAGAACACTGAAGCAGACAAATTAATTGCAATGGTTAAAACTACAAAGCCATCACATCAATCATTTAGAGAAATTATAACAACGTTCTTACAAGAAGGGTTTGTTTCTGAAGGAGGACTGCTACTAGATCGGGGAGGAGAGGCATCAGGTGATCTCTTCTTTTCAGCAGTAAGAACTGATGAAAGAGCCGCTACTGCTGCTGCTCTTTGTGATCCCTGACCTGCACTGGAGGGCTTTGAAGCTGAACCTTTGCTTCCCGGTGAAGAATTAAATGCAGAGGATAAGGCAGCTAAAGCCGTTGCTCTTTGAGTGGGTCCCCCTTGGTTTGAACCATTGGACCTATCCTGGTTCTACAGTAGCATAGAATAACCAATACCCATCACATCAGTAAGGAGATACACAATCATAACCAGAAATAAAGGCATAAGAATATTTCACTGACAGCCCTCATTTATTGATTAAATAAACTCAATTACCAATTTGACTGAAGTTGACCTTTAGATTATAGTTCAACCCTCAATTTTTTTTCATATGTGATGAATGGATGATTTAACATTGTATCTTCTCCATAAATGGTATGGTAATTCTAAAATAACTTTATTCTCAACTTCTTTCTAATTTTTCAGAACCCCATTTACTGACCACCAAACATATTTTCCACTAGGCTCCAAATTTAGGTCAATTAAACCTTTTGCAGCAGCCAAGAAACAATTTTTTTTTTTCCTTCAAAAGGAAACACATTTTTACAACACTATGTGTTGATCATTATGTTTATCAACCACAGTACAGCAACAATCATAACAGTCTCTACCAACAAAAATCTATAGTTACCTTGGGACTGCCTAGAAATAACAAGTTCAACATGCCTGCATTTGGGCATGAATATACATAGAATTGAACATGAAAATGGAAGAAAGAATTTACCAGATTGGATTTGCCAGAAGATGGATTAAAAGCATTGGATAAGGCAGCTAAGGCAGAAGCCCTTTGAGTTGGTCCTCCCTGATATGTGCTTGACTTATCCTGTATCAAGCATAGAGCATATAAAATCAAATGGCCACCAAGATGCCCAAAGATTAACTCACAAAACAGATAAATGGATCCCTAACACAAATCCAAATGCATTGTTTAACGATCAAATGTAAGACTTAGTACAATCTCTAGGTATAATACAACCTTCTTCCCAATCAGGGTTAGGATATAATCTAGGAAAATTCTTCAAAAGACTTGCCCATTGCATGTAGTAAAACAAGAATTTGAGAGCAATAAAGCATTGTCACCTTATGGTGACAATACAAATATAATATGCTAATATAAATACAGTATCTCATGTTTTATGACATAGTCAAGGGAGAGGACTTGGTGATACAAGTTTTACTTAAATAGAGATATAGATCCTTGACCACTCATCTATGTTCATCCATGAATTTAAGAGAGTTATAAGTTAGAAACACTAAATGCAACTTTTGACTCCAAATCTTCAGTATTGGATTAAACTAAATGATTTTTCGTAGTTTATGTTTTGCTCTAACTGAAAAGGTTTAGGTCACTCACAGCCCACGTAATTAAGCAGTTGAAATGCCTAATATATATCCCAAATTTTAAAATAGCACAAACTATAAAGCCTCAGACAAAATTTTGCAGTGCTCAAAATACACATCACTTTTTGCAAATAAAAGATCTGTTCTAGATCACTTGAGTCCAAAGATCAAACAGGCCACAAGGTACTATCCACATTAAAGAAATCAGGCCAAAATTTATGCACAAAGATAAGATGTTCCAAAACTTGCCACATGCTTTTAGATGATCTTATCATGCATTATTTTATCCTCCTATTAAAAAAGGAATTACCTCCACAACATGACTTGCCCCAAAGAGCAATGCCACCTTCTTCTGGAATGAGTTTCCTTGAACCTGTATCCATTCAGATAAGTTCTAAGGACACATAAAACAGAAATTGTCGAAAATACAATATTAACAATAATATCAACAATAGTGTTTGGGATAAAGTTAGAATACAGCTATGCAGACTTTCATAACATTTTAACTAATGCAAATTTATGATACCACAATCAGAGTTTTTCATTTTTTTTTTTTCTAGGTTAGTTTTTCAAAATGCAACGTTCATACCAGATTTTGGCACCCAAAATGTCACAATCCCTATTTATAAATTCATTTGAAGCCAACTTAGTCCTATTATGAAGTATGATAACTTTCAAGGTTAATTTCAATATTAATAATAGTATTTGCAACAATAAAATTATTTTTCCACTTACAATTAGTCAAAGTAAATATTGTCTCTACTATCAACATAATCATTTTGCCAAACTTTTGTACTTAGATGTTCTGAGTTAATACAATCTATATCCTTGCTCAGTAACTTTCTCAAGAAAAATTATGTTATGTGACTTGAATAGGTAGATTGACCATGTTGACCAAAAAGCCTTTTTGCATCCTAATCCTCCTTATTTACTTGTTTTAGCAGTTAAGAAGACAAATTAAATTGATTAGGTAGGTTTAACATGAAGTCATGTTGTACTTGTATGATCACATTATCTACTTTACATTTGAACAAATGCAATTTTTTTACACAATTATGATTTCTGTTATACAATATAAGTTGGGTTCTCCATTTTGCATAAACAAGGCATTGGAAACATTTTTGAAATTACAGATTGATAGTAAAAGAAAATGAAGAAGCTGAAAATTTTAATGAGCTTCAGAAATAGAAGAAAATAAAAAAGCATAAGAAACTTGAAGACAATTAGAAAAGGGATATAAAGTCATTCACACACGTACAGTAGCTTTTGTTGAATCCCACAAAAAGAATGTTGTGAAGAAGCATGGCTCGTTTCCTTCAGTAACTTTGTATAATGGAACTTTTGGAGATAATCCATCCAGAGATGCAGCCAAGTTTATATAATTCTGCAGAACATGCACAGTGAACAGAGTCCAATATTAAAAACAAAAGAAGCTAAAAGCCTACTCTATTTAACCAACCTGGCCAATTTCAAAAGCACTTTGCTTTTCTTTGGAGTCTACTGACTGACCAACCCAAACAAACACTTCAGCATGTGTGTCAAGCAGCAAAATATCCTCAGTCAGCAGATCATCTTGTGACAAGTTGTAAACTTCCTCAACCTGCCAAGCAGAACATTAATATATATATATATACACGCCATTGAGTACCTCTCCATAAGGAAGCTTGAATCTTACGGGGTAGACTCACCTCAAACTTTCCTGGGGACCAACATGGCAACAAATATAGAAGTTAGAGAGATAATCAGCTGATTCAACAACTCATTAAACCCAAAAATTAAGTTCCCAGTATATATTAATTCATTATGAGCAAAATGATGCAGCAAAGGCTACATGAATGATTAGAAAATGCACCTTTATTTAATGAAAATGTAAATAAGTGAGGATCTCTGAGAACTTCTGAAGAAATTTTTTTACTAGTGTAACTTTGTTTCCCTCCTAGTGCAAACCAGAAAGCAGAGCTCTCTGTCCCTTCTTTAGCATGTTTTAGAGAAACACCTGGCTGAAATAGAAGGGAAATAGTAATTCAATTATATGTACTGTATCATGCAATAAGCTGAACATGCCAAGAGAAATGGAGACAGAAAGTATCAATTTTTGAATTATGACATTCACTAGAGTGATTTTTTTGTCCTAAGAAAAAAGAAAAACTCACAAAACATCTTGATTCAACAGGTTAAAAGTTAGATTATAGATTGACTGTAGCCTGTTTACAATCACTAGAGTGAGGCAACTAGCTAATTTTTAACTATTAGAAAGCATCTAATCTCTCTCTTTTCGTTTTCTTAAAAAAGGGCATCTGCAATTTCTTAAATACCATATTACACCAGAGATTAAAAGAATTCTATTCCCATAAAGGAGTATACCTTCAAAAACTCAGCAACTTTTGCAGCCAATTGCTGCTGCTCGAAGGTACATTGATTTCCATGCCAAGTGAAAAGTGAAGAGCCAGATTGAAGGAGGAAACACTCAGTAGAATTCAATGATGTAGCCACCTAAATAATAAAAATGTTTAAATATATGTTTGAGAAAGACAGTTGTCAAGAGCTCACATGGTTACAAGTATTAATACTATAAGGATCTTTAATGCCCATTAAGCTGCTTCTGGGAAGGTGCAATACTTGATAAAAACCAGAATAAACAAGACCATATTAGAAATAAGAGAAGACAAAGAAAAAGAAAGATTGGGCCAATAGAAAACACATTTTGGCCCTCTTCTGGCTTTCAACAGACCTCTTTAACATGACAAAGTTTATTAAACTTGTCTCCATCATTCTGCTAAACCCAGGAAGTTGTACAAAACCACATACTGTCATTTCCTTTTTGCTCAATTCACCTCTTCAAAATCAAATAGTGATATTTATATTTGACAGCAAAGATGTAGTACACACACACACACACACACACATATATATATATATATATAGAGAGAGAGAGAGAGAGAGATAAAAGATTTTAGACTTCCAACAAAAATATTTTAAAATATAACGAAGTATGAAACTAAATTATTACATACCGAATCAACTTGCACTGCCTTATTGTTATGAATGGAAGTTCCAGATATCTGAATCAGTGCAATACTTTCAGTTGTGTAAGTTTCATCTGTTACACCTTTGTCTGCTATGTAATTTTTGTAACCAGAGCTCAAACCACCCTATTGAGAATTTCAATCATTTAGAAAAATTCCATTAGCCTATAGTTGTTTGCAAAACCACAATGTCAGAATAAGCATAATTGAATCTCAAAGTAAAAGACTGCAAGTTTTAAATACAGTACCTTAAGGACCACCATAGGTTGAAAGAGTGCAACAAACTGTGGTGGCTCTTTACCTTGAAATATACGACCCTGTAACAGGCATCATTTACATGCAGGTCTTAATGTAGTCAAACTCCCAAACCAGGGTAAATCTAGATATGATACCTGAACAGGTCTTCCCTTCAGTGAGTTGCACATTGTATTAGCCAACCGAGCAGCCATCTTTTGGTCTTCCTAAATTGCATGTAATAAATAATAAAGGGTTACTAATATGACAATTAGAATGGTGTAAGAAAATAAAATTAAATTAAAGATTTTTGTTTGAAAATCAATGAAAGAATATATAAAAAAATTCACAATGTAAAAATAGAAATAAATTTCAATGTGGAGAAGCAAAAAGTTTTAGTCATGATTGCAGCACTATAAATCAGAAAAGGTTTAAAGCACAAGGACATGTCATAAGTCTGAAGGCACAGAAAGAAAATGTCTTAAGATCTACGCTTAATAATCATTGTTACCAAGAGAAGAAAAAATAGATGGGGCTATATACACTCCAAAAGTAATCCCTATGCACCCACTATCTAAAAAATTAAGAATTCAGCACATTGATGTTTGAAAAGACAGAAAAGAACTACAGCATGTAAAATTTTTGTCACATGATTGCTACTTATAGATCATTTTTCTCATCAATTTTTTTTAAAAATAATTATGAATAATTTTGTATTTATCCATTATTAACTTTGAACTAGCAACATAAGTAATATTTAAAATTATAGTATAATTTTATCAGATATACTTAAAAAATGGGTGTATAGATTACTTTTAGAAGCGAAAGAAAAATAAAACTTAATCATATTACAAGTTTAAGTCAAGACAGATTTTATTTTCTTTTAAAAATAACATTGAAGAAAAATCATGAGATTGGTATATAAGCAAGCTAGATAACCACCAACAGGTCAAAACAGATGGGAGGAGAAACAAATCTTTAAGAGATAGGAAAAAGACAAAAGAGTCCTGCAATCCCAGTTGGAGGTGACCAAAGATAAGGAAGACCAAAATCAAAGTCAAATGAGAACCAGGAATTCATAAACCAAAAGTAAATATATGCAAAACAAAAAAATATGTTGCTGGCACCAATAAGACTATGTTGATTGAGAGGGTTCACCATGATGCTTGCAAAACTCATTTCAGGAAGGCCATTAAAATGAGGAGCAAAATCAATTTAAAGAAACATTTCTTTTTTCTTTTTTTTTCAATTTTTCTAATTATTATTTTATAAAAAAAAAAGGGAAAGAAAGAAAGGAAATGACATTCACTTAAAGGTGCTGAAATTCAGATATTCAAATTTATTCAAACATATACAGCACTTGTTATGTATCCTCTAAGAATGATGCTTTTCCTGGAAGAAAAAGTTCAAATAAGGCAGGTGTTGCATGAACATTTGTTATGTAACTAAAAGTTAGGCCATTAGGCAAATGATTTCAAACCTAGAACAGAAGAATGTAGTTACCTCAATGCTATCAGTTCCAATCCAACAGCACAAAAAATAATCTTCTTTCCTATCACCTGAGTGATAAGTATAAAGCACGATGTAGCAGTCCCCACTGTAAAATTTCCCAACATCCTCTTTAGGCAAGGGAGTCTTGGCACTGCCGTTAATGCACCATACCTTCATAATAAACAATAGAAATTATCCTACACCAATCACTGTCTCCAACCTAATAAATGAAATACTTCCCAGAAGCAAACACGAAATTAATATCAACTAAACCTCCATCTTGCCACCTCCTTCAAGCAAAGGTGGGACTTCCTCATTTGTAGGAGTAGTTTTGTTCATGCCTTTGATACCAACACCTTGCTGCTTCAACAAAGCTACAGACATAAAAAGCTTTAAATAACAGTATCCATGAAATGTTTTAATTTAATATGATTTAAGGAAAAAAGAACCTACCTGCTACTTTCCCTCTTCCCTCCTCAGCACCAGGGGTTGCAGACCCTGACGGCCAAGAATCAAAGCTTGACTTAAATGCATGTGTCTCATAACCTTGTATGACCCTGGTTATCCTTGTTGATTTTGGCCTACTTTGTTTAGCAAGAAATTCCTGAACATAAAATTTAGAATGAAAATCCATCTTTTTATTTTAACAATATCTAATAAAGAAATGGTATGCCTCTACCTCAACTGCTTGACCAGCAGATTTTCTCTCCTCCATTTGAGTTACCCGGCCAACCCAAACAAATACTTCATTGCCACGATCCAGTATATAGCATTTATTGTTTTCCAACAAGGATTTGGAAAGTTCACCCTCTACAATCTCAGCTTGGCCATCTTCAATGCTACAAAAACAAGTCATAACAAATCAGCCCCTTAAGTTTATGATTACATGCATAATGCAATATTTAAGTTCTTCAATTTTGAAAACAACATCAGGAACATTATGGTGTCACTAAAACGTGCTTCCGTCCCACTATATAATCTCATATCAGAAGAAATTTTCCTATAAAAAAAATTGACATTGAATTAAACAAACAAAATGCAAACTGAACACTTTTGATCTCAAATGTAGTCTTCCTTAGATAGTTGAGCTAAAAAATTGTGCTTGTCAACAAGAAATAAGGAAAGGTGAAGAGGAGTAATAATTGCTTTACACATTTTCTTATATGCAATTATGACAGTATCGCTTTCTACATACAAAAATGTACAAAGAACACAATAAATTTAATACTCAGAAGTATATGATTGCCTTCCTGCTAAAAATTTAGGCACTGAAGAAATTACACATTTGAATTACTTGGCAATGTTATTTACAATGAAACAGACATAAGGACTAATGTACTTCTCTATATATCAACAACTTGCATGAAAGAAAGTACCTATAAAGTTTAGCAGGAATGCTGTCGGGAACAATATCATCCTCACTAGCAACCTTCTTGCCAATTGGAGCAAAACCACCAAGGAGAACCCAAAATTCGCCTGAGTCTGACTCTGTGTCTAGTTTCCCATCATCTGACAAGGTAAAAACCATTTATACACAAATTAGAGACAGATGAAGAATTATCAACTACAATGTAGAAACTCTGACTACAAAGTAGTTAATTAAGGCTCAATGGGACTTTAAACAAAAAGAGCATCATGAAAGTTGTATCTATATACACCCTTACCAACAATTGCGACATCACACTTCCCTTCATGATACTTTTCCTTTAAAAACTGAATTACTTCCAGAGCCTTAGCCCTTTCCTGGATATTGGAATTTGCACCATTGAATTGATAAATCTTATTCTCACTGTCCAGGATAAACACATCATCATGATTTAATGAAGATCGAGCAAAAGGAACCTGCAAAAGCAAAACAAGGAAATATAATTTCTTGATCCACAGTCGATACACCCACATGAATTCTGTGTTAATTTGTGAAATATAGATTAGACTCTGATTACCTGCTTCATCCTGACAACTCGTTTTCCCCTGCATACATACAGGCGTCTTTCAAACTCTTGTTCCTCAGGTTTCTTGAATCCAGAAGCAACACCTCCCTCTAATGGTATAACACAAGGTTTAAAATACGATAAAAATTTGTCTGATTCATGTCCTTGAAGTTCCCTATGCTGCACTGCACGCCCTCCAAGAACGGCATCAAGTTCAACTGTTTTAATAGCTGCCGTTCCAGATTCATCCTTTTTTTTATTTTTTTGGATAAAGAAGAAAAACCAATATTAATGTTATGAGATTTACCCAAAAACAACAGATTGTCCAAAAAACTATGAAAAAGCTTAATATCTTAAGAGAATAGTTTCATCTCCATATCAAGTGTTGTTAAAATAAGTATAAACCTCAGAATAAAAGAGGGAAAAAGAACAAAGAACAAAGATAAATTCATTAAAAGTTCACCTGACTTGAATCTTTCCCAATCCAGAAATGTATGTCATGCAGATAAGCACCTCCCCTGCCCGGTGATGTCTACAGATACATGTATATATACAAAACTATAAGTGCATGTAGGAGTAAGATTGCAATCGATCAACCCCTTCCCCATATAATAAACTTATGGGAAAGAAGAATGAAAGGGCCAAAAAAGCAGGATCAAATTGTTTACGATCAGGTCACAAGTAATGTCATTCACCATATTAATTCTAATTTGTAAAATGGTTGAAGTGAACCCAGCAAAAATTTATGTTTATAATTAAATACTGATAAAAAACTTAAACATTACCACATAAACCATGAAGTTAAAATAGATGTGTGCAAACCAAAGAACATTCACTTTCTGACAATGTAATATGTTGAGAGAGAGCATTCAAGAACTTTTTCACCTGCAAGATGATGTAACAATCTCCCATGTAGAATTTCCCATAGTCAGACTTAGGCAATGGAACTGGTTGGAAATCCTCAATTCTCCAGATTTCAGTCCCCCTGTAAACTGTTAAGTTTGACAACAGTAAAGCTGATAGCATTATACACAAACATTTAATAAGTAATACCAAGAAAAAATTTATGTACACAACTTGAGTCAAAACCATATCCTCTTTCACTTATGAGTTCCATATGTATGCAAAAAGCGAGAAAAATCCTGGCTCTCCCTTCCTCCTACGTGTTTGTGTGCTTGTGTCTCAAATTTATAAGTTACTACTCCTACTACTCCAATTAAGGATACAGTCTTTGACCCACTCCTTGAAATGCAGGATCCAAAGATTTTGTAGTGGTAGACATCTCTTCTCGCTGTTATTCTAAGTGCAAACAGAATAAAGACTTGTAGAATGTGCTGAGAAGGAAGAAGAAGCAGAGTCCACTGCATCCGAAAAATTATGAGAAATTAGAAAAGCATCAAGAAACTACAAAGCTATAAATACCACTTCATCTTGGTAGCCTTGTTTAACACTAGTAACTAAAATTGTTGGCATAATCAACAACACACACGGAGCAAAACACTTCATAAGCTGAGATTTATTTCCTTGCCACTTTCCAGTAAAATAGATGAGCAGAAGTCATAAACAAAGAATATTAATGGAGACAGTTCATTAAATATATTATCAGGCCAAAGACACAAACATATCTTGCTTTCATATTCTTACAGAAAAAATAAAGCACCAACAACTTTCCTGCAATCGGAAAAGCAATATAATCATCTTCAAGCCCAAGAAAGAAGAAATGCTTAAAAACACATCCAGTTTTCTAGGTTACAACTTGCTATCCTAGTAGCTGCTATTAAGAAAATCTTCAAAAAAATGTTTAAATATATCTTATTTATACAAGAATTCATACACCATGCATGCCTGCTAGGCTGGACACATGCATGAGCTTGTAGACCAACAGGTAAATTTATGTTTGGCATTTTGTCCCTTGCATATGTTCTAACTCACTTCAATTACTTGGACCTAAGACCTACAAGTTTTAATGAGGTTTGTTACTCAGAGCTCTGGTATCCCAGCTAGACCAGCTTGAATGCATCCAAGTAACCACAAGTAAAGAACAAATAGTCAAATATCATCTAACCAAGGAACCATTTTAGAAAAACCAAGGATCTCCATCATGCTCAATTTCCAGTGCTCTCATAGCAAAATGAAGGAAGAACTTTCATCTTGTAGATTGGAACCTTAAAGCACATGATCCATTTTATGCCTAAACAGTGACCATATCATATCTTTGTTTTCATACTTTCTTCTTATATATCAGTATTACACTTAATATCTTTGGACATGAGCAGAAGGGAAATCCTCTGAAAGCACTGCATGCATAAACTTAAAAGATGTTCATAACTACCATGAACTTTTCTTTTCTTTAGAATAAGTGACTATATAACTTAACATGACAACATTTAACAGAAAAGAACCAGCTCAATATTTGAAAGCCTTTAACAAAACAAATGCATTGCTACTACAATGCTGCATTTCAAATACCTCACAGTCTAAAACCAGACATCAAATTATCATCCCAAAAGAGTCCAGACATAACCAATCTAAGTTAAATAAGATGAATAGATAAATGATCCAACGACCAGGTTTCCACATGCAGGGCCCAACCTGAAGCTTTCAGCTTCTGAATAATTTATCCTGAACCAGAAGCAGTTAATTTCTAGAGAAACTCATCAACTTAAGCAAATTCAGATTCCTGTCGTCCGCCAGAAAATATTGGTATACAGACATTGCAATAAGCTTTTTTCCGTGTACGAACAATGATCCCCTTTTTTTATTTATTTACAAGCAAAAAGATCCGGCCTTTATCATATATTGCACAGATAGATGGTTTGAATGAGCTCCATGGTATTTCCATATTATATAATAAGAATTATCAATACAGCATCGAGGAGTTGCCTGATTCCATATATAAATGCAGCCAATAGTATGTAATGCTAGTTTCCCAATTTACATTTCCACGAGCAAGCAATGCAAACACTTAAAATTAGATCCTCAATCAGTGATATCCAACTCTTAAAAGAAATCCACCCAAAGCTTTCCAATTTCTAAGAATAATCCACTATTATTATTATATAACAGCAGTACTAGAGGCGCATTCTGTGCACCAGCCTCATTGATTAAGTGATCAAAAGTCGAGCTGATCAGTAGAAACTGAAAAACCTGAAGACACTCATAAGTTCTACTTCGTTCGAATTCTTAGCTGAAAAGATCCTTCAGCTCACAGTTAAGCTACAAAACACGTCTTTCCAATACAATTTTGCATAATTGAATCATTTCAAACAAATACAATTAAGCACAGAGATATAAAAGAGAAAACAAGAAAGCAACAAAACAACCAAAATGATCAAGTAGCTAAGGACAAGAAGAAAGCACCAAAACATCACATCAACAATACGAGATACACAGATCAAAAAGAAGATAGAATAAAAACAAAGCAAAAGTAACCAAATCAAAACGAGATGGAAAAAAAAAAACAGATCAATAAACAGCAAAATTATAAAAACAATAAAAAGAAGAAGATCTAAACAAATCGGAAAGAAATTGAGCAGCGAGGAACCTGATCAAAGCATCAAAAGGAACGATTCAATTAAAGATAACATATCAATCCAAAAGAAAACGAAGAAGAGAGTGTACCCGATAGAGAGAAGGAGATCTCCCTGTCCTGTGTGCGTGAGAGTGATGATGGATTATGGAGGAACCTCGTCGAATCAGAGCTGGCAATAATAAAAAGAGACTGACTCAGAAAAATAAAAAAGAAAAGTGAATTATTGAAGTAGTGGCGTGAGATTTCTCTCTCAAGCTTTTTCAAGTGAGGTCTCGCCTCCCTTTTTTTTTCTTTTGGACTTGTAATTTCGGGGAGATGATGAAGTATAATAGAGATAGAAGAGAGAGAAAATTACAAAAACCAGTATAAGAAATTTTTAGAAGACAAAGACGTTATTTAAGGAAGGCAATAAAAGATCCGGTGACGATGGCACCGGCCATGTTGGCTTTCTCTTGCTTTCATGTTTTTTTTTTTTTTTTTTTCTATAAATATCCCACCAATAAAGTTACTGTAAGAGATTGTTTCTGACAAAATAAAAAATAAAAAATAAAAAAATTGTTTTTTTGGTAATTAAAAAAATAAAAACTTTGTTTCTAACGTCAAAATATCACTTTTTTTTTTTTAATTATGATTTGAATCATCTATTTTTTTTTTTTATTTGTAAATTATCACTATAATTTTTGTTATTATTTAATGCGTTAGTTGTATAATTAAATGTTATTCATTTAATCATAAGATGTACACTGTTAATAATAAACCTTATAATTATTACCAAAATGAATTAATTAAATTCATAAGAGAAATGTTTAATTCAAATTTACACGTACCACCAAATGCAAATATTCCCATTGGTACAATGTTAAAGGAACAATATAGGCCAAGCACCTTATTCCCAACCAAGGTTTCCTTATATGACATTGTCACCCAAAAATTTTAAAAAATCAAACACCCACCCTTGACTAAAGTTAAAGGGTTACTTTTGTTATTTTAAATAAAAATAAAAATTAATATTATAAAATTATTAAAATTATTAAAAAATTTAAAATTTAATATAAATTTTAATAAATTAATAAAAATTTAAAAATTATAACCATTTGGTTGTATTAGTGATAGAATATATCCATTAAAGATTTAACAAAAGTAGTTAAATCTGACGATCTCCGTGATGTAAAATAGTTAGAAACAATCAGTTTTAAGTATGCTAATCGTTTCTGACCTTCTCCAATAACAGAGATAATTAGATTTTTAGTGGTCAGATCCAACTACTAATAGAATTAAGTAATAGTTTTTGACCATCTAATTAAGTTAACAGCGATTACTGCCATTGTAGATGGTAGCGGTTGCTTTTTAAAAATTTTTATTTTATTTTTGTATTTTTAATTAATTTTTTAATAGTATTTTATTTTTATTTTAATATTATATATTTTTATGAAAGGCATTTTAATCTTTTCAAAGAAAAAGGGCGGTTATTTGACTTTTTAAAACTTCTTTGGTGGCACCATATTTACGGAAACCTTGGGTGGGAATTAGTTGTTTGGCCATTTTAAAATGGTGCTGCATATTTAGTAGTGCTTTTTCAGTAAGGAGGTAGCTATTTTTCAGAACCGCCTTTCTGTGCAACTACTCAATAGGTCATTGCATAGGAAACCATCTCCATTTTCCGGATCAATTTTTGAATTAGATTTAGTTAATTACATAATTAACCCCCAAATAAGAATTAAAATTAAAATAAAAAATCTTGTCACCTTCAAATTTAAGTCCCCTTGTAATAAAGGAGAAGTGGATCTACATTCCCACTTCCCAACATGTGCAACAATTAAAATATTATCTATTCTAAATGCATAATTTAGTTATTTATTTTCAATAATTGATTTGAAAAAAAAAAAGAGTATGAAGTGAATAATATTTATAGAGAGCCCACCGGCCATACCAATATTTCTGCTGATTTGTCTGTTCATGTGAATTGTGAAATCTAGAAAAAAAAATAAATATATAATTATATTTAAAAATATTAAAAATGAAAAAGAAAAGAGTAGGTCCAGCCCCCCTTAGAAATTTGTTGGGCGAGAAGATGTATGGCAAGCATCGTGGTCAAGCAAACAAAAAAGAGAAGAAGATTTAAATCACCTCTCTTTTAAAAAAAAAAAAAATTAAATTAAATTTATAATAAATAAATTTTATTCTCCTAAAATTCAATTATCATATTCATATGTTCAAATATGGATATTAAATTAATATGGGTACACTTTACTTCTATCCAACTCAATGATAAAAATATAAACCATTTGGGAACTCAAAGAAGGCAAAATTGTAGTTCTAATTCTTTGAAAGGGTATAAATGTCAATTTAACTCATTACTTAATGAGAGATCTGTAATGTAATTATTTGATAAGAAAAATATTGAAATAAAAAGTGAAATTAATGTAATGGTTTACCAAAAGAAAAGGCAAATATTTGTTGACAAGGAGAGCCAGCTCACACAAGGCAATGAGGCAAAGACAAGCAATAAGAAAAGGTATTTAGTCACTGTCACATGATTTATACGATATAGTTTATTGTATTTGGAATTTATAAGATAATTGGATTAATATTTGACCGAATGTACATGTTAAATAAATGTTAGGTAAGATGTTGCATTCTTTTACAAACTGTATATTAAAGCCTACTCTAAATATTATTACCTTTTTTTTTTTCAATTATTTTAATTAAATACCACAATTTTTCACTCTAAATTTGTCTCAATTATTTTTTATTATTATTATTATTGGTAAAACAAGTATTTAATACCATAAATACACATTATATATATCATTATACTATTTTCAAGTCAAATTTGTTTAACATTCAACAAAGACCAGTTTAGTAGTGGCAAGGAATCATTCACATTTTCTTGTAATTTATAAGTGGAATTAAAATTTCTGAAAAAAGAGATTATTAAAATATATCTTATAAAAATATAGGTTTTTTAAATTTTAAAAGTTTTTTAGTATTAATTTATCAATATAATATACAAGAATAAATCATAATACTTTTTAAATTGGCAAAGTACTTATTCCCACTCAAGGTTTGTTGAAAAACAAAATCTTACTCTTTGACTTTGAAAAACCCAAAGACCCACTCTTGATCATTTTCCATATATTTTTCTTACTTTTTTAATAAAATGACTAAATTGTCGTCATTACAAAAAATAAATATAATAAAAATATAATTTAATATTTAAATAAAAATTTTAAAAAATAAATAAAATAAAAAAGCAGTCATCATCGTCAGTAATATTGTCAATGACAATAGGCACAAATAAATAAATCAGAAGGCTAGAAACAGTTTTCTAGTTCATGGAGGTTAAATTTGACCATCTCATTTGACAAGAGAGGCCAGATCGACCTCATTTATTTTTTACGAAGATAGTAAAAGATGATCGAAGAGATCAAAGTTGATTATTTTTTTATCGTTTTCAACCATGTTTAATGACAGAAACGATCAGATCTGATTGTCTCCTTTAAAAATGATCTTTTTTGTCAAACGAATCGACCAAATCTCATCGCCTTATAAACCAAAGGTCATTTTTGGTCTCCTAATTCTTTTATAAGTTGTCACCACTGCTAGTAGTGGTGGTTGTTTTTTTTATTTTTTTATTTTTAAATATATTTATAATATATTTTAATATTTTTATAAAATTTATTTTATTAATTTTAAAATTCGTTTTATCAAAAAGATAAAAATATCTTTTTGATCTTTTTTTAATTATTGATTGTTAAATTTAATAAGTAATTTTAATTAATAAATAAATTTTTAAATTTTTAAAAATTAAAGGTGAGATTTTATTTTTTTTTTAAGTAAACCTTGGGTGGGTATATGTGGGTGTATGGTCCTTCAGCCTTTGAAATTCAACCAAGTACTTAGAAAATAATGGTGAGCTTTTTGGGGCAAGGTCTAATCAAATAAGTTGATACATTTCATCGATAGTTTAAAAGGCGGTGGCAGCCCCAGCCCAAACCTGACTGAGCCTTTTCCAAAGAATTATATACAGACAGCATTTTTACGGTCCCCACTTCCCCTACTTGTATCTTTCTCTTCCCAAATCCAAATTTCTTTGAGAGAGAGAGAGAGAGAGAGAGAGAGAGAGAAAAAAACTCGTAATGATAATATTCCAGCTCTACCAACGTAATTTCACTTCAAATGTTAATAGATTAAAAGATTTCAAGCTTTAAACACTAAATGTTACTTCAGGCGAAGTAACATATAGTTTTTGCTTTTTTGTTTAGGCGAAGGAGTTAATCCCATCTGAAGTATCTTTAAATGGTAAAATATTATTCATCATTTTTTTAAAATTTAAATATTTAGTTGTTAATTAAAATTAATGATGAAATTTAATAATAATCTTAAATATTAATAATTAAGAAATTTTTTATTCTAAATTTTACATCAAAAATTTAAAAATCTTGAGTTATATTCGAAGAGAGAGAGAGAGAGAAAAAAAGAATTGTATCAAAAAATCATGTTATTTTTAAAAATTATTACAATATATATTCTTTATATTTTTTATGTGATGCAAAACTTAGTCTAAAATATCTAATCAAGTCCCTGCATAAATTGATCTATGTCAAAGAGGACAAGAGTCTCAGTTTTGCAGGTTTTGTTTAGTGTACAACTGTGTGTGACCAGATGGCATGATCGTATGTGTGTCATAAGGGTAACACACAATTTGGTTAAGTTATACAAAACTTTCGTACAGCATGAATGCAAGATGCATGATCATGCATTTTTTGAGCGCATGACCATGTGTTATATTTTGAGGACACACTCCCATGTAGGCCCAGTTGTGTTTGTATTCAATAGAATTGTAATAGCCCAAGGGTAGAACTGTCAGTTTAGGCTCTGAGATTAAGGGTAAAAGAGAGATTTTCAGTGAGAAAATGGTTCCGAGAGAATTCAAGGGTAGAAGAGTCTTTTAGAAGCCTTTCATGACTTATACATTGACATTTTGGGAAGAATATTCCATGTATGACGCGAGGAGAGAGAGATTTCAGATTTTTGAGGGGCACACGCCTGTGTGTTTAGGACACATGCCCATGTGCCAGGTGAGAGACGCGATATATGTTTCTTTTCCCGCATTTTCTCTCAATTTTTCCTTCAGCTTTTCCTCTCCTTTGTTTCCAGCAAACCCTAAACCAGAATCCGTCTAACCAACAGTCCTTATTCCGGTTAAAAAATCAGGAGCAGTTAGAGAGAGAGATCCAGACACCATGGCTAGAGGTAAGTATTTCTTTACCTCTTTCACTTAGGTTTCTAGCAAGCTTTTCTGATTTTTTAGCTTCTTAGATGGTTACTGTGTGATGAGTATGTTTTCCAGCATGTTTTGATGAAAATGTGATGCTTGGAATAATGATTGATGAGAGTATCATGCAATGTATAATGTTTATATGCTTGGGTATGCTTTTGATGAGAAATACATGAGATTTGGCATGCTTTATGATGATTGAATGAGATGAGAATGGTTATTGGCATGTATATATGTTGTGTTTATGTTTGATTGAAGAATGGTTGATATTTGGATGTGTTTGAATGAGATTTTCTGAGTTTTCAAACGTATCTGAAGATTCTGGGTTGAGCACACGCCCGTGTACCTGAGAGAACACACCCGTGTGGCTTCAAATCTGTACGAAACACGGTTTTGCATGTTACCTGTGTATGTATGAAAATCCAGACACACGCCCGTGTACTAGAGTGCATATGCCCGTGTGTCTAATCCTAAATCTACACGCCCGTGTAGGTAAGACACGGGATGGTGTTGAGGCAGCTACATGCCCGTGCAGTGCGATACACGCCTGTGTGCTCAGTTATGCACGCCCGTGTATTTGTACTACACGCCCATGTGGTTGGCCAGAGTTTCATGAATGTTTGATAAATTTTCCAAAAGCTAGCACACCCAAGAACACGAGAAGCTCATGGTCCCGTGTGCCTTGACACATGCCCACGTACCTATACACACATGCCCATATGGCTTAAGAAAGACAGAAAAGAGAATATTAAAACAAAGATAAGCTACCATAAACATTCTTACGCGAAATCTAAGCATGAGAAACATAAGAATAACAAGAGATAACATCATATCATGCATGATTATCAAGCATTGAACACGACATGCCATATGAGATGTTTTCAGAAAAAGGATCTAAGGATCCAAAAGATGTTTTAAAAGTATATATATACGATGTTCCGAACATCAGTTAGGGGTAGATACGAGGGGACACCTGTGAGTTCGCACGCCCGCTAGAGAGGAAAACCATGGTCCGTTAGAGAGGACATAGTCATGCATGAGTAGTTTTATCATAGGTTTGAGCTCATACGGTCAAGGTGTTCAATCCCTGTGTTCATCAGTCTGGTCAGCATAGCAGAGATATTTTTCAGATACAGTACTTTTGGTACTGTTTTTAGTTATACTATATGTATATATATGATGACCTTTGGATCAGAGCTTTTACCAGAAAGAGTTTTCAGAAAAGAATAAGTTTTCAGAAAATCAATCCGAGGGGTAAGTTTTATGATAAATGAGCATTTACATGATATCAGAGTATACATATCACGTCATGTACAACATTTATGAGAAACATATGAGATAAAAACAAAGTACAAAACATAAAACAGATGAAAACTCCGAGAACTCAATGATTAAAGAAAGTAAAGAAATAAGAGAATAAGAAAAGAATGATACAAGCTATTGTAAAACAAGTATAACAAGATGATAAAAAAACAGTAAGTAGAGAACTCGAGGTCTGATCTAGGATCAGCTTTTGCTCGATGACCTGTCTGTGTAAGAGATAGGAAATGCTTACTGAGTAATTTTGTCACTCACCCTTTTTTCCTTCTTTTCTTTTTTGTAGGTCAGTGAGTTAGGGACTGAGATGTAGCGATGCAGCTGTGAGGTTTTGGGGACATGACTCGACAACTAATTTTGTGTTTCAGCTCGCATGCTTGATAACTTGTATCTCATGCATTTATGTGTGTGTATTATATTGTAGTATGCACTGTATGGATAGCATGATTTTATACATGAGTAACTTGAGATTTTCAGAAAAGCCATTATGACTTATTTTATGACAGTATTTGTATTTCACGCTCGTATTCAGAGTTTTAAAGTATTTTGAGCAACAATTAATGTTTTTTTTCTTGTGGGGATCTCCGTCACAGGCGTATTTTTATTTTTATTATATATATATATATATATATTTTTTTTAACAGCTGTGTATAGTAGGCCTGGGGCGGGGGTCACTATAAGAATCAATTGAGTACATGCTTGTCCAAAAAAATTCACGTGCCCGTGCTCAATGAAATATGCTAATCTTGTGGTGATCGTGCATGTATCATGTGCAAAGTTGTGTGGCCTTCTAGAATCCTAGAGCACTGAAGCTATGAGGACACATAATCGTGTGTATGGAGTGGACGCCTATGCAAGCACGCGTGATAGGAGAAATCTGACCATTGGAGAGTAAACTTTCATGCAAGCACGACCGTGCAAATTAAGGACATGACTATGTGCTTGTTCAAAAAGCTCCAATGCCTCCTAAATCAAACTCCAATGGCTAAAATTCTCATCATTATAAATTGGAGCTAATTTGAAGAGTAGAAAGTTAGAGAATTTCATCCCAATTGCTCATTCTTAATTCTATAAACTCTTCTCCACCATTTTTCTTTAGAACTATATTTGTATACCTTTTCAAGGAAACCTTGTGAGCCAATTTGTGTATTTGCCTTCTAGAGGCTTATTCCTTGTAATTTCAGACACCCTTGGGCATAATCCCATGAAATTAGTATAGAGTGTAATCTCTATACAAAACTAAGTTAAAGATGCAATTCTTTGTTCAGAAACTAGTGTAAGAATGACGAAATTCTCTATATAAAAATTATTGTATCTTTGGGGTCAAAGATAATGGAAAAATCCTTCAAGCGAAGTTACTTAAAGGAGTGGATGTGAGAGACTTGTGGAGAAGTTTTGAACCACTATAAAAATGGCTGAACATTTTTCTCTTCCCTACTCTTTTCGTTGTTTATGGTTATTTTATATCTATTTGTTTGCTTGTCTGTGATTTTTGGTTGTTTTGATTGATAAATCATTTTAATTGGTTGGTTTTGATTGAAAATGTTTAAGTTTTAACAAAATTTCAAAATAACCTATTCAACCCCTCTAGGTTATTGTCGTTAGTCTATTAAGGTTTAACATTTTTTAATATTAATCATTTATTTGAAATTATGAATGAAATGAAAATTTTCACATTTTGGCATGTTGGAAAGCACATAAAAAAAAAACTTATTATGTGCTTTCTGCCATGATAAATGATTTACTAATACCTCTAGTGTTTATAGTAACATTAGAATCAACTTTAAGTACAGGTGGATGTTTCTTAAATGATAAATTGCACCAAATTAATTGGGTGACTGCAAATTTCAAGTTGCAAGATCAAGTAGTCAAAAATACATTTGAAAACTTTAACAATTCAACTGTTAAATATGGCTAAAAGTGTGATAGATTGATATTAATACATGTATGTTTTATTATTGATTTTATTTTTTATGTATAATTTTTTTTTATTATGTAATCACAATTTTTTTTTTGTCATAAGTGAACATTTATAAAAAATAGTTATAAATTATTAATTTTTTAAATTTTTATGTGTGTATATATATATATATATATGAAAAATAAGTCGTTCTATTAAAGTTCTATGAAAGTATGATTTAAGGAATTTTGAATTGTGTCTTAGGCCTTGTCTTTTTATAGGTTGACACGGCATAACACAATATAACATATGAACACAATGAATTGCATTAAATTTAGTTTGACACAATTAACGAACATGCTTAGACATCTAAGAATAGAATGATATTCTTATATTGATTAGGTTGGTTTACTAGACGATAGAAAATCAACTTAAGGTGGTATTGTGGTAAAGTCATAGACAATCTTGTTTTCGTTATTACAAGGCCTAGTGCATAAGCTGGGTATAGAAAGAGTCATTACAATGGGCGTCTACCAATTATTGTGGACGGAAAGACTGATGGATAAATTAAGCCTAAAGGAAAAAGACCTCTCAGACCTATTGTGACAACAAGACATCCTTAGAAATACCAGTAATTTAGCTCAGCATGACATGATTAAACATCAAAGATTAATAGGCATTTCAGCAACGAAAAGCTCTTTAAGAAAAAATTGTGTATTCCATTGGTAAAATCTAAGTAACAACTGGCCAATGTCTTCCCTGAAGGTTAAACTGTAAATATTATAGTGATCGTGTGTTTAAGATGGGCGTCAAGGAACATATATAATCCATGGAAAAGAGGAAAGCTAGCGTGTCACACAGGAGGCTGACTTTACCTTGTACGGCAGACATTTACGGGGTGCTGGCTGGCTTTTCTTGATTTCTTTTGTGAAGTTTGAATCATAGTGGAAAGTGTAGGAAAGATTTCTACTTCATCGAAGAATTTTATTTTAAGAAAGTGAGAACTGAACGGTAAAAATGATGGTATTCATAAGGTTATAAGGGAACATCAATAGCAATAAGGCTGGACGTTTCTCTGCAACTTATAATTGATTCTGCAGAAAAGCAAGAAGAGCCAGGTTCCAGGAAATAGATTAAATTACATCCTCAATATTAAAAACAAATTCTCATTCCAAACCTTCCTTGATATTATATTCAATCATCTTACAGCAAGACTCAGAAAAAAGAGGGCTTGGATAAATCAACAGTTTCAACTGATATTTGCATGCTAGGAAAACTATTTAACAGTTTATTTATTGTTCATCGATCAATGCCTTCAATCTTGTCTTCGACTTCTGAGTATAGCTGCCTCAACTTCTCAATATTCTCCTCTGAAGTTTCCCAGTAGCCACGTCCATTAGCCTCCAGGAATGTCTGCACCAACTTCCTGAATGAATTAGGATTAGTACTCATGAGCCTGTTCAGCATTTTCTCATCTTGGATAAAAGTGGAGTTGGCCTCCTCATAAACCCAGTTGTCAACTTGGCCTGAAGTTGCACTCCACCCTACTGTGTTAGTAAGGCGCTTCTCAATTTCGCGAACACCCTCATACCCAGTTGACATCATTCCTTCATACCACTTGGGGTTCAACAATTTGGTTCGTGCATCAAGCCTCACAGTCTCAGCAAGTGTCCGTACCTGTACAGCAACATTTGAACATTAATTTTCATGAATGTATCCAGGGAATTAGAACCAGGCATTTACAAGAATCTATACACTAAGCAACTGGAATTAGATTTGAATATCATGACATAATAAACAAATCGCAATTTCTTGACTAGCAACTTCACGATGTTGACCTGAGCATTAGCTGTGGTAGTATCAGCAATATATGCACTAGGTTTCTTTCCATCTTTTCTCAAGTTCTGTACCAGATTTGTTGGGTCTGAATCAAAGTAGTGGCTGACATCAGTGAGTGAGATTTCAGAGGAGTCAAGATTTTGGAATGTGGCATCTGCTGTGCTCAGAGCCATTTCAAAAACTTTTCTTTTCTCAGTCATGCCTGCGCCAGGAGAGTCACAGTTAAAGGCAAATGACTTCCTGCTCAAGTACATATCTTGGAGCTGTTTCTCATCATTCCATGAGGAATTTTCAACAGCAAGGTTTATATTGGAGGAGTAGGAGCCCGAAGCATTCGAGAAGATTCGAGTTGCAGCTTCTTTAAGTTCAATACCCAGGGCTGCAGCTTGTTCTAGTGCATGTTTCCTGACAAAGTTCTGTTCTGCTGGTTCGTCCAGTTCAGCAACCATCTTCACTGCCCGGTCAAGGAGGTTCATCTGTGAACAACATTTTCAAAGAAAAAGTAATCAGATAAAGGAAAAGCCTATTAATCTTGATATGTGAACATGATTAACTAGATAATCAATGGTTCTAACTTCAAAAACTTGACTCAACCACACGCAAGCTCATGAAGGAAACAACATTTCTACTCTTTAACATAATGTGGCAAAGCAAAGAAAAAAGCCAACATACGGATAGATACCTGATTTATGAAGAGATCTCGGAAAACTCCTGAGCAATTAACAACAACATCAATCCTAGGCCTTCCAAGTTCTTCAAGACCAACTGGTTCAACCCTGTTGACTCTACCAAATGTATCAGCCACAGGCCTAACCCCAATCATCCACAAAACCTGGGCTAGTGATTCACCATAAGTTTTAATATTGTCAGTTCCCCACAACACGAGTGCAACTGTCTCAGGGTACTTTCCCCCATTGTCGACCTTTTGCCTTTCCACCAACCTGTCCACTACGACTTTTGCACTTTGCATTGCAGCTGTTGTGGGAATAGCCTGTGGGTCAAGTGCATGAATATTTTTTCCCGTGGGTAACACTTTTGGGTTTCTGATAGGGTCACCACCAGGACCTGGCTCCACATATTTACCCTCCAGAGCTTGTTTCAAGCTCCCCAACTCATTGTCAGCCACAACCAGCTTTAAACATTCTCCCAGGAATTCAAACAATTTTCTTAGCTTATCTCGATCGGCACAGTAAAATTTTGTGTTTGACAAATATTGAACCCATGGTTCATTAATACCAAATCCCAGGATAGAGGTAAGCTTGTCAGCAACATCAACAACTTGCCCCTTCTTATTAGTTGTTTTTTCCACAAAAGCAGTTATTGCCCCACGTGATGCCTCAGTTATTTGTCGCAGAAGCTCCACATCCTTTAATATTCCCTTGTCATTCCCTCTATAGATGTCCTCTATATTTCTTCCGACAGTCTCAGCCAGTATAGAAGGGAGTGATGTAATCTCATCTTCAGGACGGTCCAGGGCAGCAATATTGACCAGAGTTGCAACAGCTTCCAAGGCAGATGGAGGCTCACCAATTACATGCAGTCCACAAGGCAGAAGTCGGGACTCGATCTCCATGATTTTGGAGTATACTTTTCCGACAACAAGATCACGTTCCTTGGCTGAAATTTCTACTCCCTCATCAGGAAGGTTGACATCTTTGTCGAGATTGCATTGTCTAGCTGTGCTGATAATGGAGCTCACAATCTGTGATCCACGGCCTGTGTCTTTAAGTGATTGATATGAGGAGATGAGCTCACTCAACTGCTTGAGACCCTTGTAGAGCCCAGCATTTTCAGCAGGAGGTGTCAGGTAACTGATGGTATTGGCATAACTCCGACGTTTGGCAACAGTTGCTTCTGATGGGTTATTAGCTGCATAGTAATACACATTGGGAATATTCCCAATGAGACTATCAGGGTAGCACACATCACTCATTCCCACCTGCTTTCCCGGCATGAATTCAAGTGAACCGTGAGTGCCAAAGTGAAGAACTGCATCAGCTTTGAAAATCTTCTCAATAAAGGAGTAATAAGCGGCAAATCCGTGATGTGGGCTAGCTGATTTGGAGAAAAGTAGCCGCATCGGATCACCCTCATAACCAAAGGTGGGTTGGACCCCAATGAATATGTTACCATACTGTTTTCCGTACACCAAGAGATTCTCTCCATCAGAATTCAAATTCCCAGGAGGCTTTCCCCAGTTCTCTTCCAATGATGTGGCATAGGGAGTTAGCTTTTGATATTCTCGGATGCCCATTTTGTAAGCAATGCTTAGATTTGGACTGCTAAATTTAGCTTCTTTATCATGAATAACTTCTTCAATCAAGGCTTCTGAAGTCTCTGGAAGTCCCTCAACATTGTAACCGTCTCTTTTGAGTTCTTTTAGGACTGAGAAAATTGAGGAAAAGACATTAAGGTAAGCAGCTGTTCCAACATTTCCTTTGTCTGGAGGAAAACTGAAGACAGTGATTGCTAATTTCTTCTCCAGCTGCATTAATTGACATCTCATTAGAGTTAAAAAAATTTAAAAAAATGCTATTTTTGTTCAAGTATGTTTTCCTTACAGCAGAAAACATACCCCCCAAAGAAAACAAAAAAAATGAAATGTCAGATCTTTAAATCTGAAGTGATATTTATATCTCATTTGCTTAATGAATAGTACTCAAATGCAATCTAGAGAGTGAAATCATGAGGAAGAAAAGACTTGTAAAAACCAATCAGGTTAATAAAATCTCCTAAAAATTTTATTAGACTACAAACTGCGAAGAATGAAAATTTGGGGTACTTGAATCCCAATCATTATCACAGTCTAACATAAATTAAACAATTAATCAAAGAAGGAAATTCAAGGCCAATTGACAGATTTCATCTAAACTTATTTAATTTATTGTTTAAGGTTAAAGAAGTTATTTTTCAATCATACTTTTAATTAGCTTTCTGTATAATGAAATATCATGTGAATAAAACATCAGTGTACATTGCAAGTAAGTAGATTTCTTAAACCTAAATACACAAGAACACTCTGTCAAACTTGAAATGTTACCTTCCACTTTCTATGTTTTGCAGAAAACTGGAAAATATATTAGTAGAAAAAATGTTAGGAGAAAATAGGAAAACCAATACTTTTGTACGATAGCAAAATAAGCAGATACCTTTGATTTTCTTTTCAACTCAGCCCATTTAATTGCCCTGGTGCAGAGCTGCTCCACCCTCTTGTGGAGAGCATGCGATTTTCCTGCAATCACATCAGGGTGTTCATTAACCTTAAAGGAATGGCATCATACAAACTGCTTAAAGATTAAGTGACAAACAAAAACTACATAATTTCTAGCCCTATGCCAATGCTTTGAAGCAATAAAGGCATCACTTCAATAGCTTTTTTCTACAAGCATTTCTCTTTTAAATGTGTAAAATTAGAGTATTCTCTCTCCCGGAAAAGTCGCAATTTCACTTCCATGATTACTACAACTAATAAAAACTAACGACATTAGACAGATTATATGTAAAAAAAAATAATAATAATAAATAAGACAAATGTCAGACACATTAAAGAAGCTTCACTTACCGGTTCTTGGATCCCGACCAGCAAAAACAATGGGCTCCATGCCTCCATCCAGCTCTGGAAGAGCAACTTGCAAAGCTACCTGAATTGGGTGCAGCCCCAAACTACTATTCAACCATTCTTCAGTTGTTTGGAAAACTAACGGCAATGCAACAATATAAGGAACATCAAGCTTCATCAGTGCCTCAACAGCCCTGGGATGATCCTGTCTTGCTGGACCTCCAACAAGAGCAAAACCAGTCAGTGACACGACTGAATTCACCATTGGCTTCCTTGCAACCGGATCTACGAAAAATTTCTCAACTGGTCCTGAAAAATCAAGCCCACTAGCGAAAATTGGAATCACTTTAGCTCCTCTTGCCTCTAACTCCATAATCACAGCCACATAATGACTCTCATCACCGGTTACAATGTGACTCCTTTGCAAAACCAGCCCAATAATTGGTGCATCAGGCCCCTTAAGCTTTTCATTAGCATCCCTTCTAGTAACGTACCAATTCAAATACTCCTTCACATCATCATACATACAAGGAGCCAAAGGGTGCCAAATTCCACTATCCAAGAAGAGAACTGGATCTGAATATTCAATCTTTTGCCCCTTCAAGGCCGGCACATAAGAACCTGAAATCATTTTCAAGAAATTCTGCAAATTATGGGGTGACCCCCCAAGCCAAAACTGTAAACTCAATATATAAAGCCTTGCATCTTGAGCCTTATCACTAGGCAAATACTTCAAAACCTTAGGCAATGTTCTCACTAACTTCAACATACTATCAGCAAAACCTGCACCTTGTTTCTTTCTTTTAAATAACTGAAAAAATGGACTCTTTGACTGACCCAATTGTGACATACTAAAGGACCCCAACTTGTTCAGCCTCATTACCTCAGGCATTGAAGGGAAGACCAAGACTGCATCAAGCCTGTCCCTCTCTTTCTCCACTGCGGCCTTAACTTTCAATGCAAGCTCCTCGACAAAAATCAAAGACCCTATAAAGATATTTGCATCTTCAAGATCTTCACAAAAGGTTTTATAGGTATTTTCATCACGAAGCTCCTCAACCAAGTAACCAACAACTTCAAATGAAGCAAAGTTCGAACTGTGATTCAAAGTTTGAACTGCAGTTGTGAGGGAGGATTGATACTGAGCTTCAAGAACTACATAGACAATCTTCACAGTAGGGAGATTATCTTTCTTTTCAGGTACAATTCTACGGACCTCTGGTGTTGTTTGTGTAAAGAGACCATTGCCAACAGCAGCACATTTTACTTTAATGGAATATTTGGAACAGGGTTGATTTGTTTCTTTCTTGGGGAGGAATGAGTGGAGAAATATGTGCTTTTGGGAGATTGAAGAGAGTTGGTCTGGCTTTAAAGATGGTAAAGTGAATGGTGAAGATACTAAGTAAGCCATTGTTGGACAAAATTTACAAAACTTTCATGCTGACTAGTCTGTTTCTAAGTTAGACAGAAATGAAGGAGAAATAAAATAGAGAAAGCTAAACACTTCGAATACAATGAATGAGTTGCAGCTCGTGGATTGAGAGACTGTTCTTGGTTTTCTTTACTCGAACCTAATGGCTGGAGTCTATATTTTTCTGAAGAGGGGGATTGTTTAGAATATAACCAGTTGGTTATTATGGTTAGTGGTGGTGGGAGGGAACACGTGGCAAAATTGGTGGTCAGAGATTTATAAATTATGGTTGGACTCCTTTTTCTGAGGTTGAGTTTGTTTGGAGGCTGTAAAGGAGAGATTGCGAAACATGAGTGTGTACTCATTTATCTCAAAGCTTTCTTGATGATGAAATTTCCTGAATTCTGATTGGGTGACTTGGATTTCTCAGAAGTAGCATCAGGGAAAATTAGATCAGGTGTGGATGATGAGAGAGATCTTGAAGAAAGATTTTTGTGACACAGAATGGGAATTGGGTACCTTTTTGGTAGGTAAAAGATGCTTTTTTTTTTTTTTGGGTTTGTCTCTTGTGAAAAGGAATTGATATTTTTTTTTTTCTGTGACGGCAATTAGATTTTCTGCCAAGCATGCTGCCAAAGATACAATTGAACAAGAAGATGCAGATACAGAGAGGCCGCCCACTGAATATCTACACCAAAAACAGAATGTTTTAAGAAAGAAGCTATGGGCTCAACATTTTTTTGGTGCTGAATGCTTTTGCACTTGTACCTCTGCCCAAAATGAACTTTTAACGGATCAATGCCTTTGCTATGAAGAGACAAATCTTATTTAGGGTTGTCAATAAGCATATCTTTTCCTTTGAAACAAATTTCTACTTCACTTATAATGGATGAGGTGATTCATATGCGATTTTAGATAATAATTATTTTGATAGTCATCTAATAATATCAACATAAAAAAATTTAATATGTAACATCTTTTTTTTGAGATACTTATGTTTTTGGGGATTATAAACATATACCGTAATAGTCTATACTTTAAGTTGATATCGAGATATATTAGGGTTAACATTAAGGGAGAAATGTAATAGGAAAGAAATAATTTATTGTTGGTTGAGCTATTAAAAAAAGATTAAGAAGCCCAAATTGACATCTGTGTTTGAATTTGAAGTTCCACTTGAGACCCCACTTGATTTCATCCAGCATTTTATAGTCATGTTTTTACACACATTCATGAATCACAATGAAACGAAAAGCTAATAGGAAACGATGAACATGCATCATTTGCATTTGACTTCAACAATTAAACATCATAAATCTAATGTCCATAGGTTTCTAATGATAGTGTAGTGTTAGGACTTAGAGTTCTTTTGGAGCACATCTAATTCTAAAGGATAGGATAAGTACATATAAATGAGAATTGGGATTTTAAAAGCAAGGGTGATAAAATTAAAATATAATCAGTCTTTGGTTGTGGGCAACTTTTGACCGAATAGAGGTTTTTGATGTAAAATTAAGAGGTTTTGACTTCTCAAATAGTTAGTTTATCTATTATAAATCCAAAAAAGAAAGGAAATAACTTTTGTTCTCTTTATTTGATTGTGTTTTTTTCTCTGTTTTGTTTGAATATTGGTTGGGATTTGTTAGAAAACTTCTCAACAATACAATTATCAACTCAAGACAAGTAAGAACACAAGATTTTATTTATCATAATCCTTCTCTCACACAATATAGCAATTATTTTCCAACATAAATTAAACAGTATTGTAATACCCCATCTAAAAGCACTACCCTCGGGAGGAAAGACATTACAACTACTTGAACTTATGGAGCTTACAGTTGAATAACTTAAATAAATAAACTATTCAAAACACATATACACCAAATAACTAAAAATACCTAATATATTATTTAATACTAAAAACATAAGGATGTCTTAACTAATAATGTCAAATGAATAAAGATAACATGTAAACTCTGAAGTTTGTGTGTGGCAACTATGCAACTATGGTCCATAGACATATCTAAATGATGAATATGACCCTGCTATATTCAATTTGCTATGTTGCACCTCCCCTTATAGCCACTAAGCCTTTGTTACCTATAACCACAAAAAGTAAAGGAGTGAGTGGTAATTTACTCAGTATATAGGAAAACTTAACCTTAACCTTTACAGTAAACCTTATCTTCCTTTATTACTTGGTCATCTAGGAGTCATTCAGATCATACACTCAGATTTCTTTACTATAAGAATTAGCAAGGACAAGCTTTGAATCAAGCTTCCCTTTACATCTTCCACAAGGGCTAATTACAAGAGCAAGGGTCAAAGGTTTAAGGAAGCTTTGATTGGAATTGGATTTGTATTTGTATTGATGGTCAAGGTATTGAAAGAGATCGATCATATTATTTTGGGCTTGAAGGGCCATGAAGAACCAGCCTTAATCAACATTATTCAAGGCTTGGTTTCATAAAAAGGTGCTTAAGGGCCAACGTCATAGCCCTGAAGCAAAAAGAGTAAGGTATAACCCAAGCGTTGCAACATTCATGAGACACAGCGTGGTGAGCGTGCATGAGCATCTTTCCCATCACAATGTCACAAGCAGACGTCATAGTGCCTAACACACGTAACAATTACAAAAACTAGACATTGCGATATGATAACACACCGTCATAGCACAATGCTAATGAACTTGAATTTTAAGGCAAATTGTTTTAGTTTTCTACCAATTTTTGTTTACTAAATTATGAGTCCCAATCTTACAAGGACTCCAACATATAAATAAGTCAAAACTAAATTGAGCAAAAAGTTTTCTGGTTTAATGAAATTATTCAATTTAGATTATTGAATCAAAATTAAGAGTGTTAATCTTATGTGTTCTTGATTGAATTAACAAAAACTCTATAAATATTAATCAAACTTGTAATATTCTAAAAACTTATATTCTTTAGGTTTTTAATCTCATTACTAAGATTGAGTTTCTAAAGACCTAAATTCTTTAGGGTTTTAATTTGATTAATCAAAAACCTAAGCTAGTTTTCCTAGAAGAACAAATTCAATTTAGGGTTCACAATCTTTAAGGCCATAGGTTCCATGTTATTTGGTATCAGAGCAAAGCTCTAGCCAAGTTGTTTTATATATCTTTTGGTTCCTTTTGATTGTGTTTCTTTTGTCATTGCATAGAAATTAAAAAAAAAAAAAATTCTAGATAATTGTTTTTTCCTGAAATTAGGGTTTTTGTGAAATTGCATCAAACAAGAATCCAATCTAAGCAATTTCATTTGTTATTTTGCATTCCTATTATCATTCCTATCAATTAATTGATGTTTCTATCATTCCATTGTTGAAATTCCAACAATTAGAGAAAAAAATTGAAGTTCATCATCTTGAATTCGTCCTAGTCACCATATCCAATTTTTTGTTTGGAATTCAGTTGAAAATCATTGTCTTTGATAAAATGCTACAATTGTGATACATTAAAAAGAGACATAAATTATAGCAAGTTCATTTTAAAAAAGAAATTGAAAACACTATATCTTTAGGCTAATTGAACTTTGTGAAATTGCATTCCATTTTTATCTTCCATTTAAATTTTCATCCATTTTTGACTTCATTCATATGTCATTTACTTCCATTTGTTAAGGTTTCCATTGTTTCTTTTTTATTAATTTATTGTGTGCATTTTTTAGACCTTTTTGCTTCTACTTTATCTTACAATTCTAATCCTTAGTTATTCTATATATGACATTATTTTTGTTTGAGTTTGATTTTGGTTCCTTTAGGAATATATTGGAGCACAAGTGATATTTGAGTGCAAACACTTGTGAGATATATATGAGTGTTTAAGTGAAACACTTGTGAGGTAAAATTGTGTGTTTGTTGTAATTTTGTTTCAATTTTAAATTACGTTTGGGAACAACTCAAGTAGTGTCAGTAATATAATCGTCCTTAGATAAGTAGAGGTAGAGAGAAGTTTATAATAAAGGAAATGCAACAACAATTTCATAAGTTGCATATTATGATTAATAATATAAGGGATGAAATGGAGGAATTAAAGAGAGACAAGCGACCAACCCTTAGAGAAGTTAGTAGGAGACCAAAAAGGGCTATACTTATAGAAGAAGAAGAGGAAGAGGAAGATTACTTATGGTTAAGGTCATAAGGGATAAATCCAATAGAGGTGGTAGGCATGAAAAAGGTCATAGGCACCAAATAGGGGACAACCTAAGGATGGAGTAAACAAGAAGTTGGGTAGCACTAAAATGAAGGATCAATTAGTAACCTCTAGCGTGATATGTAAAGAAAGGTCTATATAGACTTGGAAAGAGTGGAAAAATTAATGAGAAGACATTTTGTCCCTAGCCATTACTAAAATGACCTCTACCAAAAACTTTAAAACCTTTCCCAAAGGTTAAAAAATGTAAAGGATTACTTTAAAGAGATAAAAATTACCATGATTAGAGCTGATGTAACAAAGAATAAGGAAACCATAATGGCACGATTTTGATTGGGTTGAATCATGATATAATTTATATAGTGGATTTATAACACTGTGTAGGGTTGAAATACATGATCCACATGACAATAAAGTTAGAGCAGAAAATAAATAGAAACAAGACAACAAGATACACTTCAGGTTCTAGTTCTAGTTATAAAGCAATTAAGGAGAATGATAAAAATGACAAGTTTACACCTAAAGCTAAGGTAGAGCCATTTAAGGAAAGGGAAGAGGTAGCAAAAACTAAACCCAAAATTGAAGGCCAACATAGTAGGAATCAAGATATAAAATGTTTCAAGTGTTTGGTTTAGGGCATATAGCTTCATAATATAAAAGGGTAATGGTTATGTGTGACATTGGCTAAATTGTGATTGCAAGTGAAAGCGAAGGGGATATGCTTGAGTTAGAAAATGTTACTGATGATAAGTAAATTATCTAGTTGAAAGGAAGTGTCTTATTGCTAGGCTTGTATTTAATACACATATTAAGCTATATGAGTTTGAGCAACAAAAGGAAAATAAATTACATATGTAATGTCAATAACAAAGTATATAATTTGATCATAGATGGGAGAATTTGCATCAATGTCATTAGTATTACTTTGATTAAAAAGTTGGGATTGCCTTTGATTAAAAATCCTAGACTTTATAAGCCAGAATGGCTTAATGAGTCTAGGGAGGTCGAGGTAAATAGACAAGTGTTAGTTTCTTTCTTTATTAGGCATTATAGTAATGAGGTTCAATATGGCATAGTATCGATGCATGCTGGTTATATATTGCTATAGGGAGGTCGGGTAAATAGACAAGTTTTAGTTTATTTTCTATTAGGTGTTATAGTGATGAGGTTTAATGTGATGTAGTACCAACGCATATTGGTTATATTTTTTTAGGGAGATCATGACAATATAATAGAAGGGTTATTCATGATGAGTATAGGAAGAGGTACACTTTTGAAAAAGATGGGAAATCTATAACACTTGTACTTTTGACACAAAACAAGTCTTTGAGGACCAAATGCAATTAAAAAGTGAGATGGAAAGAAAACAGAAAGTGAGGTTGAGAGTTTTGAAAATGAGAAAAAATGAGAGAGAGAGAGAGAGAGAGAGAGAAAACAAGAAAAAAAAAGTCAAGGCAAGTGAAAACACAAAGAGAGTTATTGAAAATATTTGAGAGATTAAGAGTACAAAAAAGAATAGTGGCCAAGAGTGAAAAAAATAGTGTTGGGCTATAAGAGAAAAGTGAAAAAGAGAGCAAAGAGAAAAATCAAAACAAAAAAAATATTTTTATGCAAAAAAAGTGATGTTAAGAGAGCTTAAGTAGCTAAACAACCCATGTACTTCTTGTTTATAGAGAATCATTCCCTAACTTTGGTAAATTTGACTTTGTTTTACCTCGTGTTTTTAAATCTCTTTTGTAAGACTATGAAGATATATTCCTTGAGGAGATACCATATGGACTATTGCCCATAAGAGGAATTAAGTACCAAATTGACTTTGTGCTTAGAGTAGTGATTCCAAACTGCCCAACTAATTGAAGCAATTTAGAGGAGACCAAAAAGTTACAAAGGCAAATGGAAGATTTTATGGCTAAAAGACACATGAGGGAGAACATGAGCAGACATGTAGTATGAATTCTATTCTTGCCTAAGAAAGATAAGAATTGGCATATATATGTTAATTATAAGGCAGTTAACAATATAATAGTAAAGTATCACCACTCTATGCTTAGGCTGTCATGCTTGATGAATTATATGTTGCATGTGTTTTTAGTAAAATAGATCTAAAAGGTGGATATCACTATATTAGGATGAAAGAAGCTTACAAATGAAAAATAACTCTTAAAACTAAACATAACTTGTATGAATGGCTTGTATTATCGTTTGGGCTTACTAAATCTATGTACAAGCATGTAGGACATGTCAAATGTGTGCTTGTTGTGCTTAGGGAAAAAAAATTAAATGCTAAATTCAAGAAATGCACATTTTGCATGGATAAAATTATCCTTCTTAGTTATATGGTGAGCTCAAAAATGATTACGATAGATAAAGGAAAAGTCAAGACCATTAGTGATTGGCCGAAACCTAAGTCACTAAAAGAAGTTGCGAACTGTCACGGATTAACTTTAATTTATAGGCCAAAGGACTATTTCCCACCCATAGTTTGAGGCGAAGACAAAGTCCCACCCACAAGTTTTCAAAAACCCGGTCTCCCACACTTGGAAACAATTTAATATTAAATAAAATAGAAAACAGTAACATTTTAGGGGTAATTTTGTCATTTTATGATTAAAATTTTATAAAATAATAAAATAAATTTTAAAAAATTTTAATAAAAATAAACTAGCCACAGCCGCCAATGCCGGCGACGGTGGCCATTGATAACCACACCAGGTGGCCTTCTTCGACCACCTGGTTCTAGGGTTCTGTGGAGGCGGCCAGATTTGGCCACCTCCACCCAACGGGGAGGCCCAAAACCAGGTGGCCGGAGATGACCACCTGGTCTGGTTATTTTTTAATATTTTTTAAATTTTTTATATTTAAAAATTATTTTATAATTTTATTATAAATTTTTATTTATTAAAAGGTATTTAGTTATTTTATTTGAATAATTATAAAATATGTTTGAATTTTGGTCCAAGGGTGGGAGACCGGGTTTTTGAAAATTTGCGGGTGGGACTTTGTCTCTGCCTCAAACTGTGGGTGGGAAATAGTCCTTTGGCCTAATTTATAAGAGGTTTGTCAAGGATTTGGTATCATTATTGTACCATTTGCTAAGGTTATTAAGAAAGATATAAGTTTTCATTGGAGAACACGATAAGGTATTCCAGGATATAAAGCAAAAATTATATACTACTCATATTTTAACTTTACCTAACTTTACAGTTGCTTTTGAGATTGAATGTGATGCTTCAAGGTTAAGTGTTAGGATTGTTCTGATGCAAGAGAAGAGGCCCATTACATATTTCAATGGAAAAAATAGCGAAGCAACTGTAAAGCAAAAATTATATACTACTCATATTTTAACTTTACCTAACTTTACAGTTGCTTTTGAGATTGAATGTGATGCTTCAAGGTTAAGTGTTGGGATTGTTCTGATGCAAGAGAAGAGGCCCATTACATATTTCAATGGAAAAAATAGCGAAGTAACTGTAAATTATCCAACATATGATAAGAAGTTATATGCTTTGATAAGGGCTTTTGAGACATGGCAATACTTCCTATGGCCTAAACAGTTCATTATCCATAAGATCACTAATCCTTGAAACATTTGAAAGGCTAAGGTAAGCTGAACAAGAGGCATTAAAATGGATGAAGTTTATTGGAACTTTTCCCTATGCCATAAAGTATAAGGTAAGGAGACTATGGTAGTTGATGCACTTTGTTGCAAGTATGCCTTACTTCTTTGATGCTAAAATGCTTGGGTTTGACTACTTGAAAAAATTGTATGCCAAAGATGCAAACTTTGGAAATATGTATATGACTTATGATACGACTATATTTGGTAAATTTTACAAGCATGATGGTTTCTTGTTTAGGGAAAATAAATTATGCATTCTATTTTGTTCTATGCATGAGTTGTTAGTATGGGAAGTGCATTGGGTCATTTTAGGATGAAAATGACTTTAAATATTTTGTATGAGCATTTCTTTTAATCTAAAATTAAAAAAAATGTAGCATGATTTTGTGAAAGATGCATTATATGAAGGAAGGCTAAATCTAGGGTTCAACTACATGGGTTATATATACAATTTCCAATTCCTAGTGAGTTATGGGCAAATATAAGCATGGACTTTGTTTTAAGGCTACCTAGGACTAATAAAAGACATGATTTTATATTTATTGTTGTTGACAAGGGTAAACACTAGGTTTTGACCCAACTGGATTTCCTTGAAGATGATAACCAACAAGTTTTCATATGAATTTTTCTTATTGGTAGGTTAAGGCCTAAGGTCCATGTCAGTGAATGGACTAAGAGCACTTGGTTAGACATGAACCTTTGAGTTGTAAAACAACATGTCTTTTTTTTTTTCTTCGAATGCTACCAATAAGTTACACAATAGGCTGAGCTTATGCCTTAGACTTTCACTTGCCCTAGCCAACTCTAACATCGACTAAGAGCACAAGCATATCTTCTTGATATCTTGCTCTATAATCCACAACATATTCAGAAACTCAAGTAAAGAATTCTCTAGCCCATTCATAGTGAAATTCATTATAAATTAGGAGTAAGACTCCGATAATGATTGCAAGACTAGGTCAATGGTTTGGTTCTTGTCCATGTAAAATCTAAGGTGCAAGCCTTTTTACGTACCCAATCATTTTGAGTACATGATGGCTTACTTGAGCTCCTACTATCATTTTGCATATAAACAAGGTATAAACGTCATATGTCATTTACTTCCATGAACAGATAGGTGTTTGTATGCATTTTCTAGAATTTAGGCAAATTTATTTTTGTCTAGTTTGGCTTTCCTTCTTTGTTATGTCACCTTGCTTTTTCCTTAAATCATTTTCCTCAACAAAAGGATGGTCAACAATTGAACAGATTATACAACCTTGATGGAACAAACAACCTAATTCACAAGGAAAAAATTCAAAAGAAGGTTAAATGATTGTGTCCCACCCAACATTTGATGAAATGACAGATTCCTACCAATTAACGTAACAGGTGATAATTTGACATAATAGAACATAGATCCTAGTACAGACAAAAGTTTAAAAGAGCTAAAAGCAAAACAAAGGAATACTGGTACAAGTCTTTCATTTTTTGTTTACCTTCATTCCTACCATTTTGTCTGAAAGAAAACATGGATTTAAAAGTTCAGTAATCAAGAAATTGGGCATAACAAAGCAATTGACTCCCAACAAAACAAAGTAAATAAACTAGCTGTTCATTTATCTAATTTTCTTGGCCTTTCTATCATTTTCTTGCTAAGCTAACAAGGGTATGCAAAATTTCGCAGAATAACATGAAAAAAAATTGAATAGAATCTAGAAACTTTTCAGAAAAACCTAATTCACAAGGAAAATTTTGTGAAAGCTTTTAGTTAATGTTTTTTTCATAACCACGACACGAGATCTCATACATTTCTTCGCTTTTCTTTTGACTATACCTTGTTTTCTCATCAACCAAACAAAAACACAAAGTTAAAACTTCAGATGGTCTACACTTACCATTATTATTAAAATTTTACAAAAGAATAGTTTATGGGAAGAAATAATGTCTCTGAACAAAAATCATAAAAATTCCAATAAAAAAAAGTTATAACCAATAGCAGTTTTTCGGTCACATTTACTATCCAGGATGAACATATTTCCTCTTCGGAGGGAATCTCCTATCAATAAATGAATCATACAAGCTAATCTACAGATGAAGTTACAAAAAGAAAGACAAAAAATTCACCTCCTAGAGAGAAAAAAAAAAAAAAAAGAACATAGAAGTTGGCATTAAAGTTACAAAATGATGCATGTTTTTCTCCTCTGTATGGACTATTTGTGGTTCTTTTATGTACCAAAGTTGATCTTAACTTCAAACTAACTCCAACAGGAGAGGGTCACCTTCTGCCATTATTCTTATCAGTTTTATGAAATCCTGTTCACTTGACACATTCCATGGGTGAACTGCCGGTGCTTCAGCAGAATAGAAGGTTGAATTAGGAGGAGGCTTCCTCTTATAGATCATTGTATTAAATACAGAGTCAAAATTTTGAGGTGAATCCATCGCTGTGAAGAACATGGGTATAACAACCTTGTAATGCAATTCTAACTTGCCCACAAGACTAACAAGATCAACAAAGTCCGGGGCGAGGTGCCGAGGGACATAGAATATCTCAGAACTACAAATAGTAAGGCTTTGGTCACTTTTGGTAGCTTCCTTGTAGTTGACTTGGAAGTGAGCCGGCATCGTTCTAACTACTTCTTTTACCATCTCTGCTTGTTTTGAATACCACTCTGAATTTCCACTGGTTGACACAGTAGTCCAAGATTTTGACACCTACAATGTCATTTAGTTTGTCAGACTAGTTAGAAGATTATTTATTAACAGTAAACTGATCATGATTATCATGGGAAAGAAATAGCGGAATACTCTTTGGTATGAAATTATGCAGTAATGATAACCTAAATGTTGCTTCGACTAAAAGAAAGTTTGGTACAATAGATGAAAGTTAAGCAAAAAGTGTACGGTGATAATCAAAATGCACAAGGAAAAAAAAAAACAAATAAAAACCAGCATTAAAATGGAGATGCTATGAGAATATGGAAAACAAAGCACCAAGAGGATATTTAGATAATAATACCTTATCAGTAATCCAGAGCTTATTCTTGTCCGCTTGCAGCAAATTCCAGTAATTAAGAATGGTATCATCCTGAAGGAATAAAAAACCTTCCGCACTGCTATATCGATGAAAGATCTTGGGCAAATACCTAAAAAATATTGGAAAATATTGTAAGTTAATACAAGTGACAGGTTGTGTTACCTACCGACATTTTGAAAATATAGTTTTTCTGTCACTATAAACCCATTATTCTCCATGACTACCGCAAGCAAATTGCCATAATATTGACAGAACAACCACCAAAGGTTACTTCTAATAGAATCTTAATTCAAAAGGTTGTCAAAAACAAGAACAAAGCAGACTTTTGGAACTCACAAAAAACAGATAAATTTATGAAATAAATAAAGAAAATGAAGAACATAACCCTTCCGAAAAGAGACCTCAAAGAACCACCTTTGCCATTTAGAAAATCTAAACTGCAAGTCAATTGGCATGCCAAAAACTTCAAGAAATGGAACCTTATTTCATTCTTGATGGACACTCAACCTGGTTAGCGTTCAACTATAAAGGAAAATACATGAAATGATACCAGTTACTATATAAGCTTCAGTCATGAGATTTCCACATAACTATAACTGTCTCAAAATCTCCAGTACTTCTGCAAGCAAAAATATGTTTGCTCACAGTTGAAATAACCGTTTGATTGCTTAATTTTTAAACAAAGATACCTTGCAATGTTCCACATCTAGATTTCCAAACATCCACCAAAACATGACCCTATACTTCTCAGTAAATTATAGATCAACATCCTCCACCAAATGCTAATTATTTTTTTCAAATAAATGGAGCCTAACTGACTAAAATCTTATCATAGCAACATCAAGAGTTGAACAGTAGCAACAGAATTAACAACATAATTTTCAGTTGGTTTCATATTTTACAGACAAACCACTAAAATTTTTGTACGGCTAATCAATTTGCCTAATGAACCTCCAAACACAAGTCAACCAACACCACCCATCCAAGGTCATACAGACAGCATATGAAAAAATGGTCACCTTCTACTCAGTAATCAGTAAAGATGTCCTCTGTAAATAGGAATAGATCCACATGACTCCAACAAATAATTCTTGGTGAGGACCAAGTTAACCCATCTATCTCATGTCTCTATATATTTAATTGCTTACAGATACCTTAGTTATAATGTTAATAACCAAAATTCTGAAAATAAAAAGTCAAATTTTCACAAAAGGGTATACCACATGACAATCAGATAACTAAGAGATGATACACTGCTTATGACTTGATGGCTAACCACCATCCATTTTTACAACCTGATCAACAACTTTCAAAGACCTAAGTGTAGCACTTGTAAACTGATAATCAGAAAGAGCAATAACAGGTGTGAAAAAGTTAGTTAGTCATGTAAAATTCTTATCATCAAAGTTATTCCTTTCCTAAACCAAGTAGCTAGCAGTGAAAATGACAGGACCATAACAAAAAAATCCATTAAGGAACGATAAAAGGGATTTCCAAGCCAGATGCATAAATTGAAAACTAAAGCAAACGATGAAGTAAATTATACATACTTGTATACTTGGTCTAGGTGGCCTTCTTGAACAGCAAGAGCTTCATTTTTCTGCTCTGACAAAATAATCACAGTTTTGAAAATCCTCCCATAAAGCAGTCTCCATTCTAAAGCAGTACGCTCCACAGGCCCATTGCAGAACATAATGAGCACAACCTTCCCAAAATTCTTCCTCCACCGAATCAAATTCCCAATCTCATAATCTACAGTCCCAGTTTCCTCAACCCCAAGATGGATGGAGGGCAACTTGCGAGGGACAAACTCCTTCCTATCACCATGACCAATACTTGCCCGTGGCCGATCCAGTTCTAACGACATTAGCCTTGGCTGCTGGTATCCAACAGCAAGCAAGTCCTGAAGCCAAGCAGCAGTCAACTTCACATCCTGCTCAGTCCAAAACCCTTCTTCTGCCATAGCATGACTCAATTCTAAAATCCTCTCAAACAACCTATGCTTGTTTGATCTCCATGAAATCAAAAACTTGATCATGCGACTCACGTTCACGTGAAGATCTTTCTCCTCTGAAAAAGGATATGCCTCAATTTTATCATACCGATGAAGCGTCGGTGGATAAACCACAACATAACCACCAATCTCCCACAACAGCCTTTGTCCCCAGTAACCCCTCAGCACATCTGATGCCATTGTACTAACTGAAACAGGAAGCATCAATGCCCAAAATGCTGAAGAATGAAAAATTGTATTAAGTGAATTTACTGGCACCATCATCCCTTGCGGCAAGGCAACTTTTGGAGCACGATCATCAAACCAGATATCAAAAGCTTCCACACTCGATTTCCTAGTAAAATAAAATACTGAATCAACATCTGGCAACCCATTCGAAATCCCTTGCTGTATAAACTGTTTGCCACCAAAAACCTCAGTATAAAATTCTTCATGACCAATTTCACCTACATTTTCCAAGGGCAATCCCCTAGGCCAAACAGACCTTTGCCCAAAATGCACATAAGGGTTAACAACAGTCCTATTCGGGTTGTCATGACTATATTGCAATAACGTTTCTTGTCTGGCACCTTCACCGACTAACTCTACATCAAAATATTTACCTAAATCATTCCCAATAATATCCCCTCTATCATCAGCATCAAAGATCTTTTTAGCACCATGTTGTATAGCAAACAGATACCCGCAAGTTTTCCTAACGTAAGAATCATAAGGCAAGAAATCCAAAACACGAAAACCCAAATTCGCTTGCATATCCAAAGACAAAAAAATTGCACCTTTCAAGCTCCAATCTTTAGGAGTTCTCGAATTCCCCATAGCCAGGACTTGCCACCCCTTGATCTTTACCAACTTCTTCAACGAACCAGTCGGATACCTATCTACCGAAACAATAATCCAATTCTCTGATCGAAACTTACTGTACACAGAAGACGTATCAGTGATGCGTTGGATTGAATTCCACTTGATTTCAGGCAACTTAATTGCATTTGCTGAGTGTTCTTTGGACCTAGTCTGAAGAAGATTAGCTCCATCAGTGTAGTTCCGAAGGTAAAAAAGACCAACAATGGTGCTAATCAAAAGAATAATAACAACTTTGTACAAATTTTCGGATACCCATGTGGAGAAATCTAGAGATTTCGATTCAGTAAAACGAGGAAAGGACGATCTGATCTGGGACTTTGGAGATTTGGGGACAGTACGATCTTGTACCAACATTGTATCAAAACTCGAAAAAAATCATACGCTTGCACTGTCAATTTGACTCGAAACATAAACAAAACACAAACACATTGACGAAACACTACAAGAGTGACTCTTTTTTCACTTGGTAAACTCCAAATGATGCTAGTGTTGCAGTGTTGTGCTTGAGTCTAAACTTGAAATGAGAAATGAAATGGGGCATGTGGTTTTAATCTTACTGTACAGACATGAATGATCATTAAGATTAAGATTTCTGAAGCTTCAATTCAATGTAACGTCGTAACTGTCACCAATTTGGTGGGGTGGAGGTAACCGGGTCGCTGTCTTTTTTTGTTTTTTACTAATTATCATATAATTCAATATATTGATTTAATTATGGTTAGATTGATTGAGTAATTATGAATATTGTATGGGGTTTTGTGTTGTTAGGACGTCAAATCTATGTATTTAATCAGAAAATTGATGATGATTATGATGATGATGGTGGAATCAATTTAAGGAAGGAGAGGAGGGACCTTACTCTGACGCAACCGGCACGAGCTTGTAAGTGATGATTTTGGGGCCAACTGCGAAGCCGAAGTGCCCGGCACCCAGCTTCAATTACAGTTAATACTATTTTATTTTTAATTAAATATTTCACTTTTAAAAACTGTTATTACGGACAGAAGGCGCGTGATTTGTTTATATTTAGATTAAGCCGATGAGTTAATAAGAACACAGTAAATTTTGAAATAATTCTCTTTTCTAGTTGCCGCCATTTTCCCAATTGGAAAAGCAAATGGCACAAGTAGTTCCGTTTCCATCTCCTCTCGAGCTCACTGTCGCTTCATCTCTTCTCCTTCTCTCCTCCATCGACCAACAGCAACCTCCTTCTCCACAGTAAATTTTAATTTCAAATTTCAAATACGTTCATATGTTATTTTTTTTCAAGCATATATCATGTTGTTTCACATGTAGGTTCGACACTGATGGTGAATTATTGCTAAAAAGCAAGAGCTGTAGCGACGATGAGAGCGAGAGTACGAGCTTGGCTTCAAGTAGTACTGGATCCAAACGCTCTTCTTCGTCGCTTACCAGTGAAGCTAGCTCCTCCGATGAGATTCGAGCTCATAGGCTTCGGATCATCGGTGTTGTGGCTCGCAGTCATGAAATGAAACTCAAGGTATACATTCAACGTTTTGATTGAGTGTTTGCATATATTTTTTGGCCATTTCGTTCTTCTATAGTTGTTTGGCTATATTCGATTTTAGATATTATGTTAAATCTGATTCGTCTATGTTTTTATTTCGACTTCGTAATTTATTGATTCATTAATTATAATGTGATTGATCTTTCTTAAAATTTGATAACTGGCTTTCTGTGGAATTACCTTGCAGGCTCTCAGTCTGTTCTATGTTGCTAAAATAATTTTTCTCTGTAGTTTACCTTGCTTTCTTCTTTGTTTGACAAATCAGAAGTCAACATACTTCGATCAATTTTTTAAATTGAGGTCCACCACCATGCTTGTTTTAACTTTGACTTTAAATTTTCCTGGTAATCAAACTCTTAGGTCTTGAGGAAGAGTCCCTCAAAGATCAGCCGGAAACTCACATCCGCGAAGCCGTCGCCGTCGCCGCCGACGGTTGAATCAGTTTTCTCAAAATCTCAGTCAACAGAGATTGGATCCTGCTTGTCAAGCACCGCAAGCGCGGCAACGAGCGCGCAAAGCCCCAGCATAACAGATGGGAGGCAAATGATGGTCGCTCGGGAGAAGCCGAAGAGGAAAACGAGTGGCAGCTCAACACACATTCAGCGGCGAGCCGATGCAATTTTGAAGCTGCTCTCTTCTGGCAGTTGTTTCTCTGAAACGAAGATACGTCGGTTGCTCGGTGATAGTCCTGACACCAGCAAAGCACTCAGAATGTGAGTCTCCTCCCTGTACCTTCTACTTTGACTCTAACCATTTGATTGGATCATTTCAACCGTTGGATTGAATATTAGCTTTCCATATCCATCTGACGGTTCAGATATACCCAATCGAAAGCAAGATGGTTCCGCCATAAAAAATTGATTGGTTGTATCGCTGGATTCACCCTCCCGTCAATTGCTACATGGCAGCACATTTGTGAAAGGGAGTTGCTACAGACTGATAATCTGCCACCATAACTTCTCAAAATTTTGGTAATTACAGTGTGAATCCAAAGATGGCTCTGAACCGGTGATATCACATGCCCAACTCTGAAAAATGACCTTGAAACCATAAAAAAACAAAATATAACCGTAATTTTTATATGTTGAATTAAAAATAAACTAATAATAAATTAATATCTAATTATATGAAAATATATTATTTAAATACATAAAATAAACATAAAAAATATATGTACCTAATATTATTCTTATTTATTAGTGAAGGCGTAAACCTATCTAATTTTTCTTATATACATGTATGAGCATTTCTTAATTGCCTTGGTTACATGTGTGACTTATGTATGGTAGGATGAAATGAAGTCCAGACAGTAGGTTGTGTTAATTAATAGAAGAGTGGTTATGATGGAGCCTAGGAATGGTGATTTGTTGTCTTTCGTATCTGCAGGCTGTTAAAGCTAGATGAAGTCAAGAGATCAGGCACAGGAGGACGTCAGGATCCTTATATTTACACGGTAATTATGATCTTTTTAATTGATTAAAACAAATCTTACCAATTTATTCATCTAATTTAATGTCATGATATAAGATTGATTTATTTTGAAGACAGACTACTTAATTTATATATATATAAGTTGTACAGATATTTTTATTCCTTTGAATTTACTGTTACCTTCAAAATTAGACTTTAAATAGGTCTGATATTATTAACACTTGATCAAAAGAATAAAACTTAAAAGGGATATGAGATATGAACTGACAGACTCATGATGCTACCATAACCTTGGGAAATCTTGGTTCTTAAAATTTGTACTTGGAGCCTTAGGAAAATCTGTCTCTGTGTTATTAAAATTATATTACTTTTTGCAGATAGCATGAGTAATTAGAAAGCAGACTCAGCAAGAGCTGGGTAAATGTATAGAGATTTGGCATCCCAAAAGAGGGGAATCTCGACTAAACGCATAGCTTATAAGAGATTATAGCAGTAACTACAGTTGCTTAATCTGGTAATATAGCATAGATCCATATAGTCTTATATCTGCCTGGTTATCTTTAATACTCAACATTATTACTTGCCAACTTTTAATGGAAATTCCAAGGATCTCCATATCCAAACATTTAATTGGAGAAATTTTCAGTGCAAATGTCAGTCCATAGTTAAATCGCAATTTCTTTATTTCAAGTGTCTTGACCTTTTTTTTTTTTTTTTTTTTTGCTTTTTTTTTAGATCAAGTATCAATTTAGAAATACTTATTCTATTGAATTGAAACTTATAATTACTTAATTAGTGGCGTTTTATCACAAATTTCATTAATTGGTTGTGACTAGATTTTCAATCAAATCATAATTCTCCGTGATGCTATTATTTCTAGGAATGACGTTAGGTAACAGACCGTGCCTAGTCCAACGGGTTGAATCTCTTCAGTCATTTGTAATTGTGAATGGCGATTTACAAAATTTGCTACGTATATAAATGTTTTATATTAAAAAAAGGCCAAACTCCTTAGTCCCACCCAAGGTTTCCTAAACTTCAATCCTGTCAAATAATTTTGAAAAGTTAAATATCTATCTATCTATGTTAAATAAAGTTGACGTTTAAATTTAATAATTAATCATTAAATTTAATTGATAAAAGATATATTTTTATTTTTTTGAATTAAATAATTTAAAAATAAAATTAACAAATTAATTTTATAAAAATAATTAAAATATAAAATAAAATTAATATAATATTAAAATTTTAAATTAATAAAAAATTTAAAAAACAGTCATCATTAAGGTTAAGTTATCAAGAACCTAATTAGGTAATGAAAAATGGTTACCTAAATAGATTGAGGGCTGAATTTGGCTATTTTCATCGTGGAGGCAGTCACATTTATTTTTTATAAATTTTAAATATTTTTTAAATTTATTTTTTATTTTTATAATAATTTTTTATTTTTTTGATTGAAGATATTTTGGTTATTTTATGAGTAAGTATTTGAATTTTTAAAAGTTGGAAAGGACAGATCACAACACATAAAACAATAACACGGTGTGTTCCATTTTTATGTTAACCAGGCATGATGTAAAACGGTCTCCTGCTTGAAATTTCAATTCAAAGCTGAGAACCTTAGTTATCCTAAGTTTGCAATGCTTTATTAATATATATTCAGATACGGTGTCTTCCATGCATCCTGCGTTTACTACTCCTGGCTTTTGTATAATTGTGTCATGTAGTCTGCTAATCTCCCAATGGGATTGTGCAGGGAGGGGATGAGTTTGAGGCGGCATGCAGGGATTGCGATTACAGCCTGGTTTTGATCACTAATACTTTCTCATCTCCACTTTCATTGGTGATCATATCAGCCCTCACGCGCAAGCTCTTAATCTCTGATTGCGTGAGTTTATGCTCTTTACAGAACATGGATGAATTCGTGTTTTGAGATAATATTGTGATGTTACAAGATTTATTAAGCAAATTGCTGACTTGGAATAACCCAACAGACTATTATTAACCACAGCACCAGAGTTGCAAAAACCAAGATGAATTTGAAATGTGCTCAACAGAGTCAACTACGAATCGGTTTAAATTTAATTGACTCAAATTTAAATTCATATTTAATTCAAACGAATCGATTTTGAGATGAAACTTTAGTTTAGCTCATGTTTGAGGTTCATCTGTGTTGTATTAAAATTTGTCTTTACTAATTATTTATATTCATTGATTCCTTTTTTATTTTTTCATTCTCTTTTACACGATCATTGTTTATCATTGTTTATCATTCAAACTCGAATTTGAGTTAATCATTTCAAATTCATGTTAAACTCAAACTGACTTTTGTTCAAACCAGCTCAGCTTTAATCCATTTTTAATATCAAGAAATGATGTAAACTGATATAAAATAGTTTTGTAAACATGATAACTGTCATTTACAAGCATTCCATATCTAATTATATGGACCAGTGTTGTTGATGTAACCATATTATTATTCTATTGTTCTGTAATGCAAAGTCCTGTCAAACAGATGTACAAGACCACCATTAATGATTTAATTGTAACACGCCTTGGCAAAACTAATTTAAGGTCTGGATCAAATAATTCGAGATAATCAAAGGCCACAAGTAAATCTTCCCTCATCCCTACACAACCCATAAAACACCAACACCAAATGTTTAAATGTCAGAGACTGCTATAAAATTTATCTCGTCACATTAATTTTGTTAAGCAAAGTTCCCCCAGCCCACACCAACTTATTATCAGGTAGTGGGTTATGCAATACAACATCTAGAATGTATATTTAGCAGTACCTTCAAATGTGGGACTAAACCTATCTATACTAACAACATTCTAATGTCATAACCAGCAAAATCCAAAAATATTTTGTTGTTCATATATACACATTAATATACACTGCTCCATAATTCATAGCTAGAACACCAGCTAGAAACAAATTTACTTTTTGGCCCGTTAACTCTTCCACTTCATATTCAAAAGGGTCTGATAGCTTTAGATCATTTGGATTGAAGCTTCTTTATTATTGATGTAACAAGTTATTTGTTATACTTTAAGATGTTTGACTCGGCTACTCATCAACCACCAGAACCAAACTCATGCATCGGTTGATACTGGGTCTGATCTGGATCTGTGGAGGGTGTGGCAGTGAAAGCTGGTTCAAAACTTTCGTTAACGCTCTTCTTAGGTCTCTTTACCCTCTTTGACCTTTGCGATTGTGGATCTGTATTTTGAAGAGGATCATCCAACTCATAGTTAACCAGTGTTGAGTTAGCTGCATTCATCTTCGGAGCATTCCTTGACTTTGATGTTTGCTTGTGAGATGCAGCTTTCCTCTGAACAGAGAAATCTTTCATTTAAAAAATATACAAAAAACCAAGAAAACAAATTTGGCACAGCAATTAAACATTTATTTTTCATAGTTTTTTAACCGAGTTCCAATTTACCACCCAGGGTTGTATTGTAGTAGGGGACTAACAAGAAGTTGAAATAAATTTCTAGTCCTGGTTTTTAATAAAATATATTCTGAATTTCATTTCATTGGTGTCATTACCACACAACCAACCCTGAAACAATACTAAAACACATAATCCAGACAATACTACTCCCAAAATAAAGTAAAATAAAATAAAAATCAGCAACATAAAAAACAGCCAACATAGAGAACTAAGAAACGTCATTGCAGAGTAACCCTCAATGTTATCACATCTTATCTGCAAACACATACACCAGCAACTAGATCCACACACAATCGAAATTATATATTACTCAGGCTACTAGAGATTTCTTCTGAATTAACCATATCTTCCAAAATCATTGTATTTCATAGTGTCTATGTTATTCTTGCTATGTTCCTGATTAAGCTAAACATGATATCCATAGGTTGTCAGCAACCTTGAGCAATTAATCAAATCATGCTATAATTTTCTCACAGAAGATCTAACATTACCAATCTGGCCAAAAACAGCAAGTTTCTTGCTTCCCAAAGATAATTGGCTGAGTAGGAATCTCAGTTCAAACTCAAATTTCCTAAAGCAGGTTAAGGTAACCCTTAAAAATAACATAAAGTAAAGACTACCAAACACAATCCTATCAAGGTACAAGTACGAAATGTCAAAATCTCCATACCTTTTTGTTAATGGATGTTGCTTTCTCTGGATCTGGAGAAGGCTCCTGTCCCGCACCCTGACCTCCGGTATTTGTTATATCTTCCCAAGATGCATCACCTTCAGCATCCAACAGTATACCTCTTGTGGGTTGTTTCTTCTTTTGTTTATCCTTCATCTGAAAGGATATAACAAAAGTATAAGTTAATAAATTCTAATGAACATTTGACTTTCCTGTCTCTTTTTCCATTTATTTTGTTGTCTTTCTCAGAGGAGCAATGAATTATATACATGAGGTGAATGGTCAGAAGAGCAATCAAAAATATGAAAAATTGAAATCTTCACCTGCATTGGAAGTTCTTTTAATTTTTGCTCCAACTGAGCATCGTCCAGAAGTAAAGACACAACATCCTCAGGAGCCATGATATCTCCCTGGACATGGCCACCCGTCATAACAAGTTGTTGTACAGTATTCTTCTGACTTGCTCTTTGCAGAATCTTCTCTTCAACAGTCTCTTTACAAATAAGGCGGTAGACAGTAACCTACAAAGAAAAGAAAATATGTACAAATTTAAAGTTCATAACTCATGACTATTATTCAAAACACGAGAATTAAATACCAATCTTGCCCCCAAGGACCATTACACAAAGGAAATAGATTGTATTCCTCTGAAACAAATGAAAAAGAATGAAAGCAAAGCTGATGACGGTAAAGTATTGCAGTTTTCATAACTAAAGAGCTATATATGTGTGCTCCAAGTGCAAACATAAGGGAGAAGGCTTATATGCAAGGATTTTCCACATATCAAAAACTCTATCTACTTTCCTTGGCCATTTACCAGAACATTCACATGCCATAGCCTTTGTCAACAGGAAGATAAAGATTCAGGAATGAAAGCAAAGCAGACAAAAAAAAATTCACTAGATATCATAATAACAAAAAAACTTAAATTTTGTGTCTGAATCCAAATAAAAGAAGGGAGAATCTTCTATGCAAGGATTTTCCACTAAAGCAAAAAAATTAATGGTTATTCACTAGACCATTCTAATGCCACTAGATTCACCAATAGAAAGAGAAAAGAATCAAGCAGGTACTAACATCCTTAGTCTGACCCAATCGGTGAGCTCTATCCATAGCTTGTAAATCCAATGTTGGATTCCAATCACTTTCATAAAATATGACAGTATCAGCAGCAGTCAAGTTAATACCCAGTCCACCAGCTCTGGTACTCAGCAAGAAAACAAAGATATCACTCCTGCAACCACAAAATCATAAAAAACTTATTGAAGTAGCATAGTAGAAAAAGCTATTCAACACAATTATCACATGTAATAAAATCCCTACCTGTGCTGGAAGTCTCTGACCATATCTCGTCGATCCATAATAGTGGAAGATCCATCAAGTCTTAGATATCGATATTTCCTATAATTCATATAATCCTGCAAATATGAATGGGTCAAAACAAACTTTTCATGGAAAAAGTCCAAGCATAGGATCCTCCTGTGAAAGAGTGGCAAATCAAGTTGAAACTAAATGTCCAGCAACAGGTAAAGCTGATGTATAATATGCTTCTTAGGGTTTGAATTGGCCACTATATATAATATATGCATTGTTTTAAGGTCTGCTCTAATACACACACACACACAAAAATAGGTTTCTTAGGGGTCCGCAAAGGGACCTCATGAGAAGGCCTACAAGTCGGCATGACATGAACTGTAAAAATATATTTTTGCGGGCTGGCCCGCTAAAAAGTCCACAAAGGCATACCCACTGTGTTGTGGGCCATGCCCCAAGCCTTCATATTACATGGATTGACACGCCCTGCCAAAGCTCGTATTTTTTCAGACCTTGGCACTACACGGCTTGTGGCACAATCGGCCTAACCATTTTCGGCCTGGCACAATCCACTTTCAACCCTAGGGTGTACTCAGTCAACCAGACAATCATACTAAGAATATTACAACAATTAAAGAGCTTCAGCTACTATTATAGACTGGCTAAAGCCAGATTAATAAAGAATTGTGTGGTCTCAGGTACAGCTGCAATTGCCATATCATGGTCGCTTCTTAAAGTCCACATGTAAAAAGCTAATAAGTTAAGTCACCAACAAATTTACATGGTAAAATAAATTGCACGACGCATTTATGACACTAACAAATGTCACAGCATTAAGTAATAAAATACCTCAAGAATATTAAGCATTTTTGTCATTTGTGCAAACAAGAGAACACGGTGGTTTTCAGCTCGCAAACGTTTCAACAATATATCCAAAGTTTGAAGCTTCCCAGAATCCTATATTGGTAAAAAGAAATAAGAATTCTAATCTCAAGGTCACATAACAAGTTAGTCATAAAGAGAGACCAAATGAAAGAAACACTCATACAGTAAGCAACTTTGCAGGATCAAAACTTTGCATGGGCGGACATGATCCAAATATCCTGTATGGCAATTGAAGAGCAGGTTGTGCAACAGGTAGCTCAGAATCAATTTCTTGAATCAAATGATGTGGAATATCTGGCTTTTTGGGTCCATTAAACTCAGATGTACGTGCAAACCCAACCAACAACCTCTTGATCCAGGGTTGATTTCTTTCTTCAGTCATTCTGTAAGCAAAATTCCTATTCGAGCATTGGACATTTATCTATCAAGGAAGAAATGACAGTAAATTAAATACTGCCCCAGAAAAGAAAATAGAAATGGAAAACAATTCATTGAACATACCGGGGGAGCTCTGGCACGTGGGATAAATGAATAAGTTGCATGAAGAAGTTTAATGTTTGACAAAAGTCTTTCCTGATAAGAGACAACTAAATCATCAAATGAAGCAAATCCAGCACCCATCGCAAATTTCCTTCTAAGTAGACTGGTCTCTGATCTTGATGGAATCAACAACAAGCGTGTAACAGCTCTTACTTTCCCCCTTTCAACAACATTGTCATTCAGCTCATTATCCATGTCTTCCATGAGCAAGTCTATAATTCCATCTAAAAATTGGTGGTCCCATCTCAATATTGAAAATAGCAGTTTCTCCATAAAAGAACTATTTGCTAGAAACGAAACTTCTGCTGGGGACAAATCCATCAAACGTGTAAAACCAAAAGTCCCACTTTTAACAGACAATGCATCTGACCTACTCTCAGCAGAATGTATAGACTGATAAATATTTTCAGCTGTGAATATGTTGAAACGTTTCTGAAACAATTCATTGAAGATTCCATGCCCAACAGATGAGCAAAGAGCTTCAGAACTTTGAAGAATCTCTTGGTGTACTATTTTTGGTATCTGGTGAGAGAGGGATAAAGTCTTAGCAATAAATAACATCAACAGTTTCCCAAATAATTGAACTAGGGATAGGACACAAAATTTAAAACTAGTTTTCTCTTCCCCTCTTGCCACATAAAAAAGTTATCATGCTAGCACCTTACTTTTGTCTTTGAACACCCATCATCTTAAAGAACTCAAAAAAAAAAAAGTGTACAAATAGGCATTCTTATGCATAGACACACGAGAGTGATAAAGCATTGGCCTGACATATAAAAGCATTTTCAGTCTAAGGCTATATAGAAAAAAAAAAGGAACAAAGTACCTTATATTCTATAGGATTTTGACTCCCAGAATAGTGTATATCCTCCAACTCCCCAAATGGAGGAGGTAGAAGGGAATTTGGAATTTCTCCAAAATAAAGATATGAGCTTCCCTCATTCCTTTCAAACAACTCTGGATGATTACAAACCTGTCATCACAAACAAAGCAATGATTGAATCAATTACTGAATCAATTCAAACCTCAATTTCAAATTTCTACAAGTGAACATTGCTGACTATGTTGATCACATATGCAAAGAAGAGGCAAAAAAGCAGGACCCCAAAAGAACAGCTTACCTTTCGCAACTGAATGACAATATTCATCAAATTCATAATTTTCTTTTCATTCAGATGACCACGACTACTGTCAAACAGCCCAGCAAGAGAGATCTTGTTCTTAATAGCCTGATAAAAGGCTTGTTGCCGAGAACTCAACTTGCAGTTCACTGTAACCTCAGTTTTTGTAGTCAGCTCAGTAATGACATCTTTCTTAACTCTTCGCAGCATAAAGGGTTTCAAAATTGCATGCTGTTAAAGAAAAAAAGTAAGGTATTGTATATCTTTACAGGCTAGAGAGAAAATACTGTTAGATTGAAACAAATATTACAATTTCTATGGTAAAAATAGGTTCACTAAATAAACCAGCAAGGAAACACAAACATCATAACTGAAGGTTAGAGATGGTACGAGATAAATTCTATCTGAACCTTGCAACATTGACCAAGCAATGTACACATGTACAGTATAAATTAGACAATAAATAATCTAATTTCACAATGAAAATAGGTTCACCAGAAAGAACAAAAGAGGGAAACAATTATCATAAATAAAAGTTAAAGATGATACAAGAAAATTTTGATAAAGTGCAAAATAGATAGACCAAATGATAGGGGTGTGTGCTTAATTCAAGGGTGCACCAATTAGTACACATGATGTAATCTTTAACCAAAAAATAGATCTGAAATTTTAAAAACTTATTTTCAATTTGTTTAACACAATACGGGCCTCACACATGCATCTCGCAAGCACTAGTCATAACGAACATGACAGATAAGCCTCTAGACACACACAGTGTAAATCATCTTTTAATTGAGTTTTCCAATCATGAGATGTCTTATGTCACATCTTTATGAAACAAGGAACTGGAAATAGTAACAAAAGTCTTGATAACTGCTAATCATGTAATCACATACTCTGCAATAAAACATTTCTTTATGATAAAGCATCATATGAGACACAAAAAAAACACATAGGAGCGAAAATTAATCGATTATGCATGCAATGAAAATATCAAAAACAGCACTTACCAATCTGTTAAGCTGGTGCTCATTCAAAGTACCCCCATGCTCAGCGTGACTCTCAATTCTGATGGTACAAGAGGGAAAATAACAATAAGAGGCTTAAATTTTCCAATCAAATTTGTTCAAAATGAACAGAAAATGGACATGAGTTATACATACCCTTTAGAAAACCACTCATTAAACTGTTCATGGCTGTCAAACAAGGTTGGCATGATAAAATGCAGAAGAGCCCACAGTTCAGCCATGTTATTCTGGATAGGTGTTCCAGTCAGAAGCAAACGATTACGACAATTAAAACTGAGCAGAGTCTTCCACCTTATACTGTTGGGTCAAACACTCAAATGGTTACAAATGAGAATTAAAGGAGTTTAAAAAAATTAAATAAACGCAAAACATGAAATATGAGGCAGATAGTAGCTACATGATAAAAATATGAAAGTGCAAAAATGTTCAATAACAAAGATTTGAAAGATAACTGTACATTTAGTTCATCACTCAACACACTTGTTTTAAGTTCAAGGAAAAGATTACCACCTGTTAGAACTTTTGATGGCCTGGGCTTCATCCAATACCATATATTGCCATTTAACCCGACGAAAATACTTCTCATCTGCCACAAGTAGTTGGTAGCTGGTAATGAGAATATGAAATCCAGCTTCCCTGGAGAAAGAGGAAAAATGGATTAACTAAATGCTCATTTTATATATTTACTAAAAGAAAAGTAAAAGAAAAAAATTAATCTTTCCAATATGCTAACTGAAGAAGCATCGAGTCAATTACTGAAGGCACAAACTCAAAAGTCTACAGCAGTCTGAAACTAGAGTTGGATAAAGTTGGTTACTAATCTTGGCATCTAAAAAATTAAGGCTGATTTTATTGATGGTATTATATTGATTTTTCTTTTAATGCACTCACATTAAAACATTTTCTTTTTCACTAGTTGAAAGTTGATATCTTTCTGAACAGTATACATTCAAAAATTAAAATGCCAGTACATATTTAAGGAGCACTACTTAGATTTAATACACTTGACATGTATAGGGAGTTGTACCATAAATGTCTACAACAATACAGTTCCCGTTTTACTATGGAGTAAAGAGAACATTCAATGGATGTAAGATACCTCCTATAAAGACGCTTTGGATTGATGTTCTTTCTAAGAACTGTTCGCTCCTGAAGTCCACCCCAATATGGAAGAGTTTTCAAGTCCGGGCAAAAACGACTAATTTCATCTGCCCAGTTATTCAAAACAGAAGCAGGAGCAACAACCAAAAAAGGACCCCATATGTTTTTCTCCTGTTCAAGAAGAAGAAATGAATCACTGTAAAGACAAATCTACAGCTGCAAAAGACAATTACAATTATTACCTCAGCCAAATGAGCCAAAAATGCCATGGCTTGGATAGTCTTACCAAGTCCCATCTCATCAGCAAGTATGCCATTTAAACCCTGAGAGTCAACAAGGGACATTTTATATTAGCAAATATGTAAAAACTAGCTCAGTAACAAACTTTCGGTTAGGGTAACAACCTGCTCATAACAATTAACCAGCCACTGAAGGCCCTTTAACTGGTATTCTTTAAGGGAACCTTTAAACAACTCTGGTGTTTGAACTGTTGAAGTTACAGGCATGGTGGAGCTGCATATAGAAGTATAGAAGTTCATTGAGCTTACTTGGACAGCCAATAAGAAAAAAAAATTCTAAAACATATCAGCTCAAAATAAAGTAAAGAGGCAAACAGAACAAAAACTTACGGATTATGTAGATCTATGTTGCTAGAACCTGCAACTGACGCATCTAATAAAGAAGCCTCAATCTCAGCAGCTTCACGTAACTTTGAACATTCAGTATCAAAAGTACTAGTTAACATTTTCTGCTTCGAGACAGCAGTTTGAGCAGCTAACATAGCCTCCTTTTTCAGTTCTGCCTCTTCAGGATCCTCTTCTTCAACAGCTTCAACATCTGCTGAGCTCAAAAGAACTTCTTGGTCATTTATTTTTTCATCTCCAGCTGGTAGAGCCTCAGAGGGCTGTGAATTTGACTTGTTTTGCATGAAGTGACTGTAAAGCTCTGTTTGCTGTATGAGAAAATTAAGCCTTTGCTGCTGTCGCTTTGCTTCTCGAAGCTCCTGCTCACGCCTCAAAGCTTCTGCAGCTTCTCTTTCCTCCCTTTTTCTAACTTCAGCCTAAAAGGAAAGGGCCTTAGTAACACAGAATCTTATGCAGTTGTACAGCATGAAGTGCGTGACTTCTTTCTTTTTTTCAAAATAAGAAACTAAAAGCTTTGTAGACTGTTCTGTTTACAGTCTCAATGTAGTAACAAGTGTTGCATAACAATAAGCAAATAAAACCATACTTCCTTTAGTAACAAACTGTAATAAAAAATGTTATAGAAATGAACTTTTGGATATTGGCAATGCAGCTTCTAGATTACCAATTAGGCTTAAAATAAACAGCTTGTAAGACATGTTAAATTCAAAAAATTGAACGCTGCTTTTGGACACACAAATAAAAATAAGATGATTATGCATACCTTTATGAGTGAATGCAATAAACATGTCAGAAATTATCCAGAAATACATCAAAAACTAGAGAGCAAGAAGCAAAGTGTGAACAAGTTACAAGTAGAAACAACTAGCAAATAAACTTCTTAGAGGAAACAGCAAGATACCATCTCCTTATCAACCCGCTTCCAAAACATTAGCATGTCCCTGGCCAGTTTCCTTGTGCGAATTGCAGCACCCCTCATCAATTTGAGAGATCGACTCACTTTTATTTTCACCTATTATTAAGATCAATTGATCTAAAGCATCAGCATATAATACAAGAAAGGTCAAAAGAACTCAAAAACAGGTAGCTGTGACAATACAAGTAACACTATAACTACTATGTAACATTATACATGCCTCTCTTTGACAGTTCTCAGAGAACCTCTTGGCATCGATTAATTGCTTCCGGTGGAAAGTAGTAAAAACCTTATGATGCTTTGGTATGTCTCTTCTAACAATGTTAACCCAAACTTTTCCAATCTTCTCCATTTCTTCCTTTTCAATCACAGAAGGGTCTTTCTTTACTTTTGGCTTTTTGGGGAGAGCACGTTCAATAATCTGCAATAAAAACTAAAGTAAGATTAAAAGGGAAAAAAGCCATCACCAGACCCACCTATGAGAGCAAAAGAAGAGCTATTGACATTAAATAATGTGATCTTAACAGAAAAAAACCTCATATGTATCTCCTTTCTCCAGAACCTTCACATAGAAAACCTGCAACACACCACCTTCTGACAGAATAGACCGTTGTATATTTCCAGCTGCACCCTCTGGGATAGAAGAACTATCAATATCAGACACCGTAAGACTGAACTTCTGGGAGTTTGAGGCTGCCAAGGCCTTCAATTTTGCCTGAAGTGATTCATATTGAGGCCGGGGCTCTCCCATCCCACCGCGACTTCTAAGCCCAAATCTTTTATCACTGGCCATCATTGCCACTAAGGACCCCAAATCTAAGGTACCCTTCAAATAAAACTCTTCCACTTGAACATCTGAAAAGCTAGGTAAGTTCAAAGATGCTGCCAGCTTATCATATGTAGGAGGAATCTTGTAAGTGATACCCTCCCCAATATCCAAATAAGCAGGTTCATACATTACTCTGCAGATCATCAGTTTAAATAAGTAAATAAGAATGTATTACCAGAAAAAATACTATGTTTAGTACTCAATTATATTGTATAACAACACACCATATTTCCAAAATCTAATTTCAAATATTTCAAAGTCAAATTGCAGCTAAATGATTCAACAAACATATGACATATCAGCTACATACTTGGGCGTAAATTCAGCATCCTGATAGTTCACAGGCCTTTGAGGACTAATATCATTGAGCCAATCTGATGTGGTTTCCATTTCATATAACCCTCCACGTTGTTCACCCCCCAATTTCCTAGATTTTGAACCACCACCTAAATTAGTCTTCGGACCAGGAATCCCCATCCTAGGGAAAACTGGAGTAGCGGGGGATTCCTTGAACCTCCTCTTGTACTTTTGGATGTGCTCTCCAAGCATTGATCGATACCTTTCCTCTGTTATGTGTGTTCCATAATATCCGTTTTCTTCCTCCTCATCGCTATTTTGAGACCGCTTCTTTCTCTTCACTAAGTCAGACATTGAACCATTACTGTGATTCAACCTTGCTCCACCTATTTAGTGACCAACAAAGATTCACAAGCACAATGTACAAATGCATAAGTCCAAGTTGTATGTCACAGACTTCTCTATCACCATTAAAATCAGTAATGGATGTATATTAGCAACTTACATGAAAAGAGTATAATTTCGTGTGACAAAAGTGAATCCACAAGCACAAAACTCAAAAGGCTTTCGTAATTTAAAGCGAGAAAAATACAAAGTTTAAACCAAAATGTACCTTGGCTACCTCTGCTCTCATCCTGACTACTATTCCCATAATAATCAAAATCATCATCTTGTTGTGGAAGTTTGAAATTCATCAAAGACTACAACAAAGCCCAAAAACACAAAATAAAACGCAAACGAAAACCCAGAATCAAACTCCATTTTAATCAGAACAAATAAAAACAACAAGACAAAATTCAACATGACCAGTTCGTGTAACCGAATTAACAAGCACGAAAATTGTTCAAAACCCTAAAATTGGAAAATCCATAAAACCTAATGAGAAACAAATGCAGTTGTAATTAGAAAAAGTAACGAGAAGAAGAGCAAAAACTCATATGGCAAACCTCAAGATTGAAGAGATTCGAGTAGGTTAACGAGTCCTTCGATTGCTGTCTCCTCTGGTCCATGAAGAGACTGTAAGTACAAAAGCCCTAACTCCAGGCTGGTTTCCAAGGGCATAGAAAATTTGATTTTGTTATGAGAAAGTATGAATGAACCAAACCCTAGGAGAAAATATATGAGAATGTCGAGACAGAAGACAATGTGGGGCACGTAGAATAAGATGGGTGGAACGAGAACCAGGATGCCCGTAGTAGCCACAGACGCTGTTGGATGATGCATCAGGGAACACTAACGTGCGCTGAATAGGCGTCATTTGTTAACATGTGCTATTTTCTTTTTAATTACATTTTTGTAGTCAAAAAAAAAAAAAAAATTTCTTTTCTCGAGTGGACGCAGGGTGGAAGAGTAAAGACTAAGGAGAGCGTCAAGGTTTTTGATCAGTTGCAGGCTGTTTCCAAATACCCATGAGAAATACACTTATCCAGGCCCCAAAATTCACAAAAAGTCTCAACTCCCTCCCCCCCAAATTTTTAAAAAGTCTCAACTAACACCCTGTAGCTTTTTACTCAAAGGGTGTCACAATCATTTGTCTCTAAATTAAATAATTATTTTTTCCCTTCTTCTCTTTTTTTCTTTTTGTATTTCTTAATATAAATTTTAATTAATTAACCAAATTTTAAAGATTTATATGTAAATATTCAATAACTCTAATTCTATAACAATACTTACCAAAAATTATATTATTTTGGTTTCATATTTCCTCTCCACTGAAATGGGAAAACCATATTTTCACATCTCCTTCCAACCAAATATTCCTCTTAAACTCTCTTAATAAAATTTCAAGATTAATTTTCAGTTAAACATAAATTCCAAAAAAATTGGCTTCCTTTATTCCCTCTCTAAGGTGATTTGATGTGAGAAATAAGAACCCTAATTTTCTAGGATTTAGAAGAATTCAAATTTTTGTTTATGTTTTATTAAATAATAGGGAACAGATGAATGAGCCCAAATAAAGGAGGTTTTCTTGTAGAATTGAAGGAATTCCTCAAGGAAGTAAGTAGATACTCCCTCTTTAGATTGGAGGGTAGAATTAGGGTTGATGTTCAGAAATATGTGTTATTTTGAATTCCAATAATTATTGGTTACATTTACATGTTAGGATTGTCTTTTGTTTGAATTATAATAAAAATTTTGGATTAAGGTGGTTAGGTCATGAAATGTGCATGTTGATTGTGGATTGTGATATGATGATGATAATTGAGTCAATTTTTGGAAAAATTAGACAAATTTGACATGTATAAGAGTAAAGGGATCCTAGGATGAGTAGAACTAAATAGAAGTTGAGTTGAAATGGCAAGGATTTGTATTTTCGAAATTCCAAGTTAATGTCACGGTATGAGAAAATCCTACTAACATGACATGGCATCAATAGTGGGTCAATGTTGTAACATTAGAAAAGTGATGTCACGACATCAAATGGACAAAAGCTTGATATTGTGTCATCAAGAAAATGCTACCACATCATGACTTTGTTTTATAAGTCATTGAAGGGTATTTTGATCCTCCTTAAGTATGTAATTGTAAGGAATCAATTGGTAGGGCAGTCATGCAGTAGAAAATTTTTCAAAACTCAATGAGAGTTCAAAGATCACCACAGGATACATGTATTTCAAATTCGTACAAGATTATATAATCAAAACATCCATAGTGTGTTTTAGGAATTCATACTTGCTTTTAAGAGGCTCTATCAATCTTTATGTGGCAACGAAGTTCACTTTCCCAATGCTCGAGCTAGTAACAGTGCAAGAAGTAAGGTAAAAAAAGGTTATAGAAGCTAGTTTCATGGTGCTAGTAGTGATTAACATGGTCATGTGAGTATAGTTTGATTAAGTTCCAAACTATATCAAATGAAAGAATTATTGATTTTATATAGACATTATGCACGTGGCACCAATTATAACAATTGCATGCTCATGTAACCTCATGCACAATTGTATTAATAGCACACACGATCATGCATCTAATATTTATCTAATGCACAACTGTATCAGTTATTCAAGAATCACACAATGTATTCAATCATGATATAATTGTTCCACCATCTATGATGCATGCCTGTACACATGACACATACACTTGTGTGTCACAATTCATTTGAATTTTAAATTGAATTTGGTTTTATCAAATACAATTTGATTTTGCTAAACATTATAGGGTTTCACCATTAGTCAAAATGCATGATTCTGTCATGTGTCAAAGGCCAAAATCCTATTCTGACTATAAACATAATTTAAACGAATCTGAGAAGCCCAATGCAACAACACTTGAACACAATATCCATAAGGACAAATAATCTAATGCCTTTAAAGACTAATTAACTCCTATTCTGTGTGACTTATAAGCTTTCTACTATACTGGTAGTGTATAAATTCAAGTCAAATTCAAACACAGATAATGAATAGCCTCTAACAAAGCATCACAACCATCTAATTAGTCAAATTTTAATGAATATTTTTAAGTTTAATCAACTTGATGGTTAATGCACAATTCAATCTCTTCATCACATTGTGTTTCTCAAAGTTAAGACATAAAATTTTTGTATATCTTAGTGTGACCTCGTATAATTAGATATATATTTAAACTGGATACATTAGGTTAGGTACCAACTTGATCCTACTATGGTTATAAATTTATTAGTTATAGAAATTCTTCATAAAGACACTGCTCTCGTGCTCGGAGAGTGAAAAATCATTTATTAATCCACCATAACCTTTATACTAATCATAATACAGTCAATCACTTACATTTATAATATCCTATTTATGATGGTATATATGATGATGTCAAATTGTATCACTCTTAGCATAAGATAGTTTTGTAACCTTAAGTTAAAGAACTATATGTACTTATTAATTTTAAAAAAATATTTTCATAGATATAATAGTCACCGTTTATATGAAAATCCTCTTTATAGGTTTATTTAGTGAATATGACCATCAAATCATACATATAAGTGGTGTACCAAGCTACAAGCAAATAACTTTGACATGTGCAATTTATCGTCACTTTTCAGTTAGGTCACTTAACACTATAATAATCTCATTTCTATTATTTGTGTCTTGGTTTATAATAATAATGGGATTATAGGTGGTTCTTGTATGGTTACTAATGAATGCATAGAAAAAACACGATTAATAAATTATTGGATCCTTAGATTCCTTTCTGAAAACATTGTATAACATGTCATGTTATGCATATGATGCATCATATATGTATATTTGATCTCATTACACTGCATCAATTATTCTGAGTTTTCTGAGTTCTGTGCTTGTTTCATGCTTTATTTCTCATTTCTACCTGATACACGGGCATGCGTGTCTAGGTGCATAGGCGTGCATAAGCTTGCACAGACGATCGTGTGTCTGTCATGCATGCAAGTCGTGCTAAGTTCTGTGATTTTTCTTTGTTTTCTCTTCTTTTGTGCATGCACGGTTGTGACATGAATATGTCTGGTCGTGACTTTGCATTATTTGGTCGTATACGACTACGTGAACACGGTCGTGACCATGCAAAGCAAGGCTTGCATCAGCATGCGCTACGGGTGCACGATCGTGCATCTCGCTCTACATCAACATGGTTAGCCTAATCATGCTTATTCCCTTTCAATTTTCATACCAAATTCAAATCAAACTTTATCAATCACTTTTCACCATCCAAACAATTCATAATCACAAGCATATTAAGGCCCTAACATCAATTCTCATATTTCATCACCCAAACCATCTCAAAGCATGCATATACATATGTAACATTATGCATATCAACCATACGTGCATAATCATCATCATCATCTCAAAATCATCAAACATGCAAGGAAATCTCACAAGCATGCTGGAAACAAGCTTATAATCAAACATGAAAAACATATCACACAAGGGAAGAGAGGGAAAGAGGTAAGAAACACCTACCTCTAGCCATAGCAAGCAAGCTTTCTCTCTCAAAGCAAATCTCACTCTCTAGTTGGATGAGAAGTTCTTGAATACTGATCTTCTCTTCTAAGGTTATTAGTCTCTAAAATTGGAAAGAAACCTTGGGTGAAAATAAGTTGGGAAACAAGATAAGATCAACTTAAAACTAAGGTGACTAACTTTCATCGCACACACGAGCGTGTACTTCAACATGCATAGTCGTGCATGACTGAAAAATTGCACTAATGTCATTTTCCTGCGCTTGCATGAAAATCCTCTTAACAGGACCTATGCATAAGCCATTTAAACTTTGAAAAAATCTCTATTTCACCCCTGAACTGTAGGACCCGCCACCCCGAGTACCCCTGCTGTTGAACAAAACTAATCTTTTATTTAATAAACTGGAAATTGGGTACCCGAGACGGAAATCCTACGAAAAAGAAAACCCTATTGCTGCTACTGTACAATCTGAACACATGCGGAAGCTGGAAAATAACTGAAACTGAAATATACAATGAGCCCATACTGGCTTTCCATAACTATATATTACTGTTCTTTACACTGTTCTGAAAATATACATAAAATACATACAAGACCACACATGCCAACTGAAATAAAATACATCTGGAAAGTGTGTGTGGGGTACCCTCTCGCAAGCCTCGGTCCACCCGCTCCTCGCCAGCAGCAAACTAACCTGAAAAGGAAGGAAGAAGGAAAGGGATGAGTGATAAAGATCACCCAGTAAGCATTCCTTACTTCCCCCGCCCAAGCAAGCAACAAGCACACACAAACACACACTGAATCTTAGCCTCGGCCCTATCCATACATCTAGTCGCTTGCTGGCGCTGAAACTGATTATTCTGTTATCTGATTACTGGTTACTGATTATCTGATTATTAATTAGCCATGCCATGATGAGGATGTCATGTCATGCTGAACTGGAAACTGAAACTGTATAATGATGCATGCATCTGAATCTATCTGATTGTACCCGAAGGTACCTACTGTGCTGATCAGGCTGATGAACACAGGGATTCGACATCCTGGCCAAGTGGGCTGAACATTCTAGCTACTGGCTAGAAAGCTGAATCTGATATGCTACTGAGCAGACTGACTGGTGTCAGAAAGCTGGGTCCCACAGATGCCCCCTCAAGTTCACCCTAAACTGTAACCCATACATTGGGTTCTGAATGCTGAAAACTACTGAAATCAGATTCCTGGATCCTCTTTCAGACTACATGTTATGCTCTGGTATGCTCATGCATCATTTCTTATCTGAATTTGGGATTATCTGATGTCATTTAGCCCTTGGATGGATTACCAAACCTTTAGAAGTCAAATTCTGCCTTTTTTTGGAAAATCTGGCGGACGCACGGGCGTGTGGGCCAAGCACACGGTCGTGCAGGAGAGACACACGGTCGTGCCAAGCAAAGCACACAGGCGTGTGCCCAGACACATGGGACCGTGCCCCGGTCGTGTGTCTAGTCGTGCTCTCCTCTGGAAAATCTGGGCTGAAACACGCATGAAACGGACACACGACCGTGTTCCTCAGGACACACGACCGTGTTCCTCAGGACACACGGTCGTGTCCCTGCAAATCCTGGTCGTGTGCACCACGAGTACACGGGCGTGCTCTTGCAGAAATCCAGCCACACGGGCGTGTGTCAGCGGACACACGGGCGTGTGCTTGGTTCTGCAACACGAGCAGCAACCTGGAGAAAGCAGAAAACCCATCCAAACGCATCCATTTCTCATCCAAACTGAAATCAACTGGAAACATGCATCAATAGCAACTCAATAAGCACATAGCATGCATCAATTTCATCATTCATCAATTCCTACTGATTCCACCATGCAAATCTACCATTTCTCTCCCTAACACACACAAGCGAAGCAAGCATGCATTTTGGGTGGAAAACAAGCATAGCAATCAATATATAATCATCATCTCATCATCATATACGCATGCAAACACAGCATCTCAAGCTGGAAATGGAAACACACGTTTCCATCAACATCAAACAGGTTGGGAAACTGAAAGAGAGAGTAAGAAACACTTACCTCTCGCCATGGCTGCTGGAAACTATCTCTCAAGCTAATCTCTGATCTCTCTAACTGGATTGAGAGCTGCTGGAAGCTAGAAATCTGATCTAGGGCTGGGAGCTGCTGAGAACAAAGAAACTGAGCTAAGAAATAGGAAAAGCTAGGTGAGAAGCTAATAAATCTCCTGTCTCTCTCTCCTGCTACCCACCTGCACGGGCGTGCAAGGCACAGTGCACGGGAGTGCACCAGGGAAAATGAAGAAAATTCATTTCCCGCGCTTCGCATGATTAAAACCTCCCTAAAGGAATCATACGAAGGCCATTCGACTCTGGAAAACTACCATCTTACCCCTGAACTCTTCAAGACCCCCACCCTATTCCTGGTCTTATTTCTAACCTCAGAACTCTATCCCTAAGGGCTTTTCTAGAAAAACCCGAGATGCTACATGAACTCTCTCACAACCCTAATATTCTTATCAATTCTCATTCTAACCCCAGATTAGTAGCTTAAAAGACATTTCTAACCCTAAGATGTTACATTATGACCCTTTAATAAACTTGATTAAATAAGCGGAACATGGATAATTTTTAAATTTCAAAGCACCTCACCACTATATAAAACTATGTGAAAGACAATATTGACTGAAACTTTTCATTTTTTCAAAACAAAAGTTATAAGACAAAGCTTTTTCTCTCACTTTATCTCTCAATTTCCTTTTTTGCTCTTGGTAGCATTTCTTTTTGAGGTCTTACTAGTGGAGGACTCATCTCTATCTATATCAAAGATTCTTGCTTGGAGTAAGTCATTTTTATCCATTTCTTGTTTTAAAAATTGTCTATACACTATCATTTCTTGTATGGACTTGTTTGTATGTACATGTGATATGTATGTCCATTTTCTCCACTGTTTTTCACCATTATTTATTAACACAAACAAAAACCTCATATTTATTCATCGAATTCAGATAATATTAACCAAAATTGCAATAAATTTTAAATAAATTAAACTGCAACATATTCATACATTAAGTCAACATAGACAAAAAAATAATACTAAATTATTATGTCATTTTGCAACTGATTTACCTGTTGAATTTGGACAATCAATGATCATGTTGAAAATTTTGAGATTTAATAGAATCTTTATAAGCGTTTATGTAACCACCCTCTAAGTAAATTATTTTTAAGGAAAATAAAAAAAATTTGGTAGAGTTTTCCCTAAAAATAAACAACTTGAGAATAATAAACCTGTAAGGAAAACACTTCAAACCAACCAAATACCAGTCCTACCCAATGACTGGATTTTTTATTTTCACAAGTCCAATGATAAATGAAATCAGAAATACACACAACGGAAATAAGATTATATTTTACTCTTATATACATATACTCATCTCTAAGATTAGTTACTCTATCTATACATCTCAAAATATATTAGTCTTATAACTAGTGTGCCACTAGCTCATGCCCGAGTATGACCTCCCCCAACAGTTGCACCACTCGCACCTAAAGAGAAAACAGTATAAAACCACAGGGTGAGTATAAAAGTATACTCAGTAAGTAAATTAAGCTAACATAATCTAAAAAGCTTAATATTGATTTCTTCTCGTTTTTCTATAACTTTAACAGTTCTGCTTTTAGCAACACTTCTTTGGGCACTCTAGAATCTCTGAAACTCTGAATATACATCATATAATTGCATATGTGTATATATGTGATGCAATCAAATATGATATACATGTCATGCCATCAAATTCTTTTTGAAAATTCTTTTCTTTTTTGTAGACCAGTCTAGGTTGAAGAATGAGGAACTATGACCATAAAATCTAACTCTGTCTGCAGTCCTCAACCTACACGCACTCTATCGGATTGTAATAAACTCTACTCTGGGGTTGCTCACTAAGAACAACAAGCGTGTAGAGCTACTCTGTGGGTTCCCTATCACATCAGTCCTAAAAAAATTTTATAACTAATTTACTTCATAAAACAAAACGTATAAATACATTTCTCTGAAAACCATGTGTATAAAGTAATAATTAAGCACATGAATATAAACTTTTTTTCTAGAACTCATGTGACTCATGTTTGGATGTTCACATGAAATGCAATATGTGGTTAAATACACTTTGATACTATGCATAAAAATGTCAATGCCAATTATATATACCATTTGCACTAACAGTGTGTATATATATATATAAAGTTACACAATTCTCTGACATAATTAAGGTCAAACTGCCACTTTCTATTAACCCAAACTTCCTTCTATTTTACTCTGTATATCATCCTTAAATATGTATTAAAACATAATTCTATATCGAAATTTAACCAATACTCAACGCATGGTATGTTTCTAAACATGGCATAATCTACATCATACGTTCATGTCACAATTTTACAACCTTCCAATATTATTTCAATTCGATTACTCTCTTAGGCATATGAATTGCAATATATACATATAAATTACATAAGCCTAAAAGCATAATTTACTTATCTTAGCTTGATTATTCTTTTGTCACCACATTTCCTTATTTTCTCCCACCTAAAAACACCATTAAAGAATATAAAATCATAAACTCATGCATAATTATATCAAATTCCTTGAAATTCTTACCTTAGTTAAGAATATTAACTAATTTTTCTTCACTTTTCTCTAAAAATTTCCTTGAAAACCCTTTAATTGGCCTTGAATTAAGCTCAAAATAGCCCCAAAATGGAGAGAACAAGAAGCTATAGTTTTGGCTACGGGAAGAAGAAGAAATATCACCTTTATGCATAATTATCCTTTACATTTAATGCCAACTTTTTTAAATGACCAAAATACCCTTGCCTTTATTTCTTAATTTCATCAAAACCAAGCCATTCTTGTAATTTTAATTAACTAGAAAGGGTGAAAGAGGAAAGGTAATGTTGGTATGTCTTAAAATATTCCAAAAATAAATCTTTAGTAAAATTACCATTTTACCCCTCATCTTTTACCAAAATGACATTTACATCCTCTTAACAATTTACCAAAAAAAATCTTGCCAATCATATAAACTATTTTATATCATTTTATTTTAATCTCCATTCTAACCTCTAATTCTTTGTAAAAAGACTATTTCACCCCTATTTACCAATAGTCATCAAATAAACTCACTTAAGGTTTAATGCCCTTTTTAGTCATTTTTCTTTTATGTTTTCAACTGTAATTACTACTAAAGGGCATCAATGACATTTTAAAACATACTTGGTTTTGGGTATTACAATTTGTTTGATAGCAAAGGTGGATGTCTCAGCTTCCCTCTTTTTATACCTAAGGTTATTTTGGTAATTTGACTATAATATGATAGAATTATATAATTATATATATTTTGTATATATTGTACAAACGGTACAAAAAATTTATATTTTAATTAATTTTCTTTTAATTTAACTTAAAAATAATATTTTGTGTTAATTTGTTTCTACAAACTTGCGTTTAAATTATGGGATAATTTTAAGTTAAAATAAATTTAATAATTTAAAGAACTTATATGTTAATCAAATAAAATCATCATATCAATTTATAAAAAAATAATTTGCATATAATTTGTATAAGTAACATTATTCTTAACTTAAACTTTGTGTTTAAATTTTTTGACAAATTTTTAGCTAGGGATTTCATAACGTCTAATGGTATTTAAGTTATCAAGGTAATAAATACAGCAAACCAACAGTCCCATCCAAGGTTTTCTTAAATGACAGTGTCACCCCTAAAGTTTTTAAAAACTAATTTCACATTTGTTAACCAAAGTCAGAAGAGTATTTTTATATTTTTGAATAAAAATTTTAAAAATAAATTTTATAAAAATAATTAAAATATAAAATAATATTAAATTAATAATATAAATTAATAAATTTTAAAAAGCAACCATCGTCGTTGGTAGCATTGTCGTTAACAGTGACCACCATTAACATAATCAAGTGACTGAAAACGGTTACCTAATTTTATTGGTGATCAGATCTGACCGCTTGATGGTTAGAGTGACCAGATTTGGCCGCTTCTGCCATTTAAAATGGCCGATATCATGTATGCTGACTATTTTTAACATTTTATCTGATGGAGGTGGTTGAATATGGACTTAAGTGGCCACTTGGTTATGTTAATAGTAGTTATTGCTATCGGTGACGCTACTGGTGACATTAGCTATTTTTTAAATTTTTATTAAATTATTAAATTATATTTTAATATTAATATTATTTATTTTTATAAATAATATTTTGATCTTTTCATACAAAAGAATAAATATTTAACTATTTAAAATTTTATAAGTAAAACTTTACCATTTAAATAAATCTTGGATAGGAATTGGTCATTTGGCCATAAATAAAATAATTATCTTGTATTTTATTCTCACAATAAAAACTTCATGATTAAAAATATTCTTATGAATTGGTGTCCTCAAAGGTTCCGATTAGGACTAGATTCAAATCGAATATATTTAGATTTATTTTTGAGTTCAATTCGAACAAATTCAAAATGAACCGAATGAATCCGAATACGAATATGAATCTGAACTATAATTTTAAAATTCAGCGAATACGAGCCAAAACACGAACTATACGAACCGAACATGAACACAAATCCGAACTTAAAATAATAATTTTTTAATTAAAATTTGTTAATTATTTGTATTAATTATAATTTTTAATAAATATAAAAACGAATTATACAAACCAAATACGAATACGAACTGAATATGAACTTAGTTATACAAACCGAACACAAATACAAACTTTACTATACAAATATTCGGTGAACACAAATACGAATCTGAATTCAAATTGTACGAAACGAGCTCGAATACAAATATGTTACTGTTTGTATTTGATTCAGTTTGAATTCAATCCTAGTTCCGATCTTGGAGTGTCATCAAGCCGAGGCAAAATGAGCAGTACTTGGCGTAAGGTCCGCCTGACCGCCTTGGGAGAAAGCTTGAATTTGCTAAAATTGATAATATATTGGCTTGAATTTGATTTTAAGATAAAATTAAACAACTCGAGTTCAGTTAAATAAATTGCATTTAATCATATTAATTACGAAAATATTACATTTAAACATAGTAACATATATATTAATTAACTATTTTCTACACTCAAAAATAAAAAACAAAATTTCAGAAGATAAATATAAAATTTAAAATTATTAAAGATATATTAATATTTTATTTTAATAGAGTTGTAAACTTGTAAATTCATTAGCTTATCGAATTAATTAATTCAATTAAAAGCCAAATCGAAATGGCTTAGACTCTATTCAAGAGTTGATTTCCATGAGACTCTAATTCAAATTCAACTTACATTGCACTCTATTCTAATATATTGAAAACAAAGAACCCAAAAATAAATTCATTAATATGGAAGACCCGAATATCTAAAATAATAGGTAGAAGTGTCCCTGGGCTAAGCTATCCGGTGGCAGGACCTGGCTTATTGTTGTAAATTTCATCCCTACTCACAACAATTTCTTTCTATATAAATCCAAAACGTTCTGCTTCAGACAAATTCAACAAAACTACATCGGCGAAACTTAAGACATCTTTACACCAAACTAATATGTCCGGTTACCGTCATCCCCCGCCCGGATACAGTTACGGCCCTGCTCAGCCGTCTCCATACGGCGCCCCGCCGACGGGTCAACCCTATTCTGCTCAACCATATGCACCACCGACGACTCAACCGTACTCCGCTCAACCGTATGCACCACCGACGACTCAACCGTACTCCGCTCAACCGTATGCAGCTTCCTCCGCACCCTCCTACGGCGCTCCAGCTCCAGGAGGCTATCCTCCGCCGCCGGGACAGATAGGCAACCCGTTTGCGACTCTACTGCCTTCGACTTTCCCGCCAGGCACGGATCCGAACATCATCGCGTGCTTTCAGGTTGCCGACCGTGACGGGAGTGGAATCATCGACGATAAGGAGTTGCAGGGAGCTCTCTCTTCGTATAATCAGAGCTTCAGCTTGAGGACCGTTCATCTTCTCATGTACTCGTTCACTAACACAAACACCAGGAAGATCGGTGAGTTCGTTCTTGCTTTTGCTTTTTCCAATTTTGATTTCATGAGCGCACGATAGCAAATGAATTGACCAGGCACTAATTAGCGCGGTGATTCCGGCAGTGAAAACCGGTTTTAATTTTGACAATTAGTTGTGAATGCTAAATGACGTAAATACCCCTGGTAATTTAATATGGCTGATCAACTTTGTCTTCATCTGTGGGGTTAGAGGCAGACTAGGCTGTGTGCATGTGAGATTACAATTGTGTCCTTGAGCATCTTTCGTACAAATATGTGTCAAAAAGTAGGAATGTGATTCCTGCAACGCGTTTAAAAACAGTTGAATTGGTCAATTTCGACGATCCTATGCAAGTTATCGTTAATCAATAAATTAAAAATAAATTAATATTTAATTATATAATTATATAAATTTAAATAAAAAAATAGGAATAAAAATTATTTATATATAGGATTACTTATTAATATTCTTTCAAAATATTAACTTAACATACAAGTAGTAAGCATCTTAGTGACATTTAATGTGCTGAAAATACTATATTGGCCAAATCACTATCTTTCACCCAAGGTTTCATAAAATGACAAATTTTTACTATTTTAAGTTTGGAAAAAATGTTTTCACATTTACCTGTTAAATTTTATTTAAAAAAATGCTATTTTTTATATCTTTTTAGAATTATTGAAAAAAAACTATCTTTAATCTTGTTTTATCTTCAAAATTTTTTTATTAAAATAAATTTTGTATATCTAATTTATATTAATTTCAATTAAAAATAATATAAAATTACAATGATAAGTATAAATTAGAGAAATACCCATTTGTCATCAGTAAGCCATCTTTATGATGTTATTTACAGTTCAATCAGATAAGAGTATGATTGTAATATTTAAAACTTTTATACACTTATTATAATTTTTGAATAAAATGACATAACTATTCTTGAATGTTAAAATAAATGACTGACTTTGACATATGCCGAAAAAAAGGGTTTTTTCAAATTTCATAAGTGAGAATTTGTCATTTTGTCAAATCTTAGGTGGGAAATATTCGTTTGGACTACTATGTTTTGTTGAGTATCCAATGATGAAAGCTTCTTGTATTAGCATTAGAGTCGCATCTTGTATAACCAAAAATGCATTTTTAGATTTCAACATATTAATGTTTCATGGTTCCCACTAAATCCTCTTTGTTCTTAAATATTTTAATGCAGGGCCTAAGGAATTTACTGCCGTGTTTCACAGTCTTCAGAGTTGGAGGGTAAATTGGATTGTTTTGCATTTCCAACTGATGCACTTTTAAACGTGATTGTAGTCTATACTTTTGTTTTTAATTAAGTGTTGCAATTGGATCAGGCCATTTTTGAGAAGGTAGATAGGGACAGGAGCGGAAAGATTGATGCAAATGAGTTGCGGGAAGCACTTCTCAGTCTGGGGTTTGCTGTTTCACCCGTGGTTTTGGATCTCCTTGTAGCTAAGTTTGACAAAACTGGAGGCAAAAGTAGGGCTATTGAATATGACAACTTCATCGAGTATGTTCTAATGCAATTCCTAGTTATCTTTTTAACTCAATCTATACCCTCTTTTAATATCTTAGCAATGTTCATACATGTATAACATTGAATATTTTTTTTTCCCTTGGTGCAGGTGCTGTCTCACAGTTAAGGTGAGTTCATGCCCAGCTTTGAGTTTCTTGTATATATTTAAATCATTTTTTCCATTGCAATGGTTTTCCTTGGTAATCTTGTGTCATTGGTATGAATAAAGGCTTATCCTAAATCATCCAAAAAGCGATGCTTTAGCTGCAATTTGAATGAAATATGTTTTTAATGTGACTATATGTTGTGTTCCAACTTCCAACTATTTGCTTTAGTACAAGTTTTACTCTGAAAAATTTGTTTATTAATGAAGGAATGGTTAATTGTTTATATCTTGCAGGGATTAACCGAGAAATTTAAGGAGAAGGACGCCTCCTACACGGGTTCTGCAACTTTCAGCTACGAGTCATTTATGATGGCTGTTCTGCCCTTCCTTATCGCCTAGGCTTAAGGTTTTAAAGGGCATTGAATTCTGAATTCGACGTGAATGGTGATGCAATTTCTCTGTGTTTCGGCATAACGTTCTTTGAATTAGTGTGGCTCTATTTTCGTTGCTGTAGGCAAACTCTATGAATCTATGTTTTAATCGTGTACAAGGATATGAATTTTTATCATTACTCTGGGAAGGGTGGCTGCGGTGACTGCTGGAAAATTTGAACTTGATATCTCAACTGGCCCTGTCGACACGGTATATGTCCCAACCTTCTTGTCTCATAAGATTTGGCCACTTTTATGAGACCTAAGGGACGTAGCATTAAATACAAGAAAATTATTTCTTTTAAAATTTAATAAATTTATTTAGTACCATTTTTTTTTTCTGAAAAGCATCCTCTCTAAGCCTTGAAATAACAATTTTATTTTGCAAAACATCCAAAAAAAATTATATTTTTTAAATTAAAAATTTCAATAAATATGCTACGAATGTACCATTTAATATTATCACTAAGTTATCCTTATGAGCTGATCTTTCATAATTTATGTATTTTTAATATATTGTTATCAATATATTATTCTTGTAATTTATTAACTAAATATATAGCTAGTACAATAAATTTGTTTTATTATCATTATAAATGAATTTATTATGATTAAATTTTTATTTTGTCACTAATAATATATGATAGAGGAAATTTTATGAAATTATTGTTATAGACCTTATTTTCATTACTATATATATATATATATATATATATATATATATATATATATATATATATAATTATAATAAAGAAAAAAACTCATTGTATTATTAATTTTTTTAGAGAAAAATTTCAGAGCCAAAATGATTAGGAAATTGTGATGATGATATTGTTGAAAAATATTAATTTTGTTATTTTAAATATCTTTATTACGATAAAAAATCATTTCTTCTTTATTTATTTTAGATAAATTTTTTTTAACTTAAAAAAAATTGTTAATAGTTTTGAAATATTTTATTAAAATAAAAAATATCATATTATGACTAATTTTTTGTTATTTTAATAGTTTTATTGTAATTAAAATAATTTATTAGAATCTGTAGTCACTATTAATTAAAAGGAAATTTTTAAGTCAAAATGTCTTGGTTCTTATGACAGACATTAATTTTACTAACACAAATATCATTTTGTCAATGCAATTTCAAGGCAAGTAAGAATTTTCTCACGGTTCGATCTTAAGAAATGTTATTACATATTTGTGCAACAACCTAATGGCAAAATGGATGAGACTTTTATTATTAAATTTTTATTAATTTATTAATATTTATATTAATACTTTATTTTAAATTTTATTTTAATATTAATATTATTGATTTTTAACATGGGTATTTTGGTCTTTTCAAAAAATAAGGGTGGGTATTTAGTTTTTTACAACTTCATGTGTGGGAGTTTGTCATTTAAGGAAACCTTGGGTGGGACTTAGGTGTTTGGCCTTGAAACTTTAATAAACCTAGCTTGTGCGTTGTTTGTGAGCAACCGCAGCCGAAGAGCCATGGCGAGTTACGACCTCACGCAGCGCATAGCTCCCAACCTCGACAGGCACCTTGTCTTCCCAATCCTCGAGTTTCTCCAAGAACGCCAGCTTTATCCAGATGAACAGATCCTCAAGTCCAAGATCGACTTGTTGAACAAGACTAACATGGTCGATTACGCCATGGACATTCACAAGAGCCTCTACCACACCGACGATGTCCCTCAAGATATGGTGGAGCGCAGGGCGGAGGTTGTTGCTAGGTTGAAAGCTCTCGAGGAGGCTGCTGCTCCCTTGGTCTCCTTTTTGCAGAACCCTTCGGCCGTTCAAGAGTTGAGGCATGATAAACATTCTAATTTGCAGATGCTTAATGACCGCTACCAGGTTTGTTCTTCGTTTCGCATATTATTTTCTTTGCTCTTTATTTTTATTGTAACTCTAATTTGAATTTTCTTGTTCATGAAATTTAGGTGTATAGTGACAGAAAGTTAAGCTATATAATAGCAGTTTACTTCAGCTAAATCTTAGGGAAGGTCAATGTGATCTTTTTTATCTGCTGTTGAAAATTTAGGCTTAAATACGAAAGAAAAAATATGTTATTGTTTGTAAGTTGGGTATGCTTTTGGGGCTTGGTAAAGCGTCGATTATCCATTATTCTACTATTGGGTACTATAGATCTGTTTTTTTCTTCGGGTGATTTTGATAGTTTACTGTACCCAGCTTAGGGAAGGTTAATTTGATTTTTCTTTTGTGTTCGGCTGTCAAGTTTTCTCTTTATTTTTTCTGATGCTGAAAGATTAGGGCTTAAACAAAAGGAGAAGGAAAAAAATTATTGTTTTTAAGTTGCGTATTCTTCTATGGCTTGTGGATCTAAAGTTGTTTTGTTTCTCCGTTATTCTATTTCATGAGGTCAAAGCAATGGGTAAAGCATTGATTATTAATTGTACTATTGCGTTGTTTTTATTGTTGTTGTTCTTACGCCTTAGATTGATACGCTTGTAGATGATTTTATGTTCTTAATTTTGGATGTTGCTAATATGGAAAAAAAAAAAAGTTATCTTGTGAAGAGTTGTCCCAAGTTAGCTGTAAACTTTTACAATCTTGTGTTGGTACTGTGAATGTTTTGGAGAAGCTTATTATCTTAGGATTTAAACTGGGGAAAAGAAGTTCTTGGATTACCTGTGTTTCTGTTTATTATTTTATCATTTAATTCTCAAATTTTCTGCCTTTACTCTGGCAAGAAACATGCTTTTATATTTTTAATTAGATTTGACTTGTGAATTTATTCATCTTTTCTTGGTTATTTTTTATCAGATTGGTCCAGACCAGATAGAAGCATTATATCAGTATGCCAAGTTTCAGTTTGAATGTGGGAACTACTCAGGTGCTGCTGACTATCTTTATCAGTACAGAGCCTTGTGCACAAACAGTGAAAGGAGGTTGAGTGCACTATGGGGAAAGTTGGCAGCGGAGATATTGATGCAGAACTGGGATATTGCTCTTGAAGAACTTAATCAGTTGAAAGAAAAAGTTGATGATTCAAAGGTTTTTTCCTTTTTGAAAATATAATCATACATATTTTGCGTTTTGTAACTTGCATCCTAGTATTGTTTCAGTGTAATGCCTCTACCAATTGGTTTACTTTTGTTGCAGAGTTTTACATCTCCTTTGAGTCAGATGCAAAGTAGAGTCTGGTTGATGCATTGGAGTCTGTTCATCTTTTTCAATCATGATAATGGAAGGACACAGATCATTGACTTGTTCAATCAGGATAAGTATGGCATTTGGATTTTTTTTTTTAAATTTTGGGCTCTCATACACTATTGTTATTATGGAAAATTTATCATGCTTCATTTAGGGGCAAGTACATCTCTTATCTCTCTTTCTTACATTTTTTTCTTTTCGGCTTCAATCAGCTGCCAATACAGCTTTTAAATGTTGTTTTCACCACCAAAACTGGTTTTAAGAGATTATGATACCATGAATTATTTTATCATAGTTTTTTGTTGATATCGAAACTGCTGTATGTTTATCAGGGTGCCTAGCTTTTAATGCCTTGATTTGCCATAACATGATGGCTAATTGATGCTTTATTTTTTTTTTCTTATTCTCAATTACATATGCTTCTTTTGTAATATTGGACGTCATTTTTCATATATGAACAAGTCATAACTATTTTAAGTCCTACTCTTTTCTCAAGTGTAGAGGTATTGATTTGAAGCAAAAAGGAATTTTTGTTTCTTTAGTGCTTCAACTTCTTGTTTCATGGCAGAAAAAAGAATTTTCCTTAATTATAATAATTGTGTCTGCCCTTACATTTTTAAATGTCTTTTAAACATTCTACTGCAAGCTATAATGTTGTTGTATCTACTATCAGTTTATTTTATTCTCTCTTATAATCTAAGAAGATGGGAATATCATTTGTCAGGTATCTCAACGCCATTCAAACAAATGCTCCCCATCTTCTACGTTACTTAGCAACTGCATTCATTGTCAATAAGAGGAGGAGACCTCAATTCAAAGATTTCATTAAGGTTATTCAGCAAGAGCAGTACTCTTATAAAGATCCTATTACGGAGTTTTTGGCATGTGTGTATGTTAATTATGACTTTGATGGTGCACAAAAGAAGATGAGAGAGTGTGAAGAAGTAAGTTTCGTTTACCTGGTGTGGCTCTTACTAAGTTAGCGTACCAAGTCATCTATATGCATACATAGATTTATTTCTGTCATAGACGTTAGAATCTGACATGGGATTTTGATAGGGTTTGGGATAGATTTCCTTTTTTTCTCTTTCCTTTTACTCTATATGTAGTATTTTTTGACACTTTGTTGTCTGCACCCAAAAATTGGTAAGAGGCTGCTAAAATGTTTGTCTGAACTTCAATCCTGATTGTGTTAACCTTGTATGGAAGTGTAGGTGATATCGAATGATCCCTTTTTGGGCAAACGATTGGAAGAAGGCAACTTTTCTACTGTACCACTGAGAGATGAGTTCCTTGAAAATGCTCGGCTATTTATCTTTGAGACTTATTGCCGAATTCATCAGCGTATTGATATGGGGTAAGTGTTTGTTTTCCAGAATTCTTTGCTTTCATGCTTGGAATACATGCTATATGTGCAAAACAAAATTTAACTAATTTTTCTATCTTTGCAAGTGATCTACCATTACATAACTTACCTCTATTTGCCTGAATCTTGGCCTTTTTTAATGAAAATTATGTAAAAGTATTTGAAATTTAAATAAACATCGTTATCTGCTGAGTTATTGGAACAGGCATATTCTGTATGACATTGGCATCGTGAATAAATTCAAAATTATGATGATATTCTATTTGCAGTACAGGTAAATAGAACGTAAGAACCAATAAAACATGTGTAACAATATTGAGGGGAAACTAAAACTGTATAATGATAACTTTCAAAGACCTCATCTTCTCTATAACTTGTTTGTGCGGTGATTCCTGTTTTTTTCATTAACTTACAAAGTCTTACTAGAGGAATGCATATTGATTTGCAATCTTTATTCATGGCAGAGTGCTTGCTGAGAAGTTGAATCTGAATTATGAGGAGGCTGAAAGATGGATTGTGAATCTTATCCGGGGCTCAAAACTTGATGCCAAGATTGATACAAAGACAGGAACTGTTATAATGGAGCCTAGCCATCTAAATGTGTAAGATTATTTCTTTGTATTACAATGCACGTTGTTTCCTATGTTTCATGTTATTCTTCTTCCACACTTTTGATTTCTCTGTAAACTTTTTGCTTTACTCTTTATTTCAGGTATGAGCAATTGATAGACCACACCAAGTCCCTATCAGGGCGAACCTACAAACTAGTCAGTCAGCTTATGGAACATGTGCAAACACAAGCTGCCCGATAAATCGGTGTTGACATTTCTTGGATTTACTTGTTGCAATTTTTGAGGTCTCTAGGTTAAGATTAAAGCATACTGGTGATCAATCATTTCTTGTTTTTTCTGAGTTGGAACAAAGAAAAAAATCCAGTATTTTTGTAAGATAATTTATAATTATGTTCTCCATGCTTGCTGTAAACTTGTTTATTTTTTAAAAGATCATCTTTTGTGATAAGTTTGTTTCCATGCAAATTGTTTGGCAAAATTTTGCTGCTGCTTCCTATCTGGGGCCCTTGTAGCAAATTTTTTTATGGGTTTACTTTTAGTCCAAGACGGCTTGAGTTGGTTGAGAAAAAAAACCATAAATATAATTTATTGAAAACAAGTTGTGTTCCAAATAAGCTTCCTCATGGAAAACAATATCTCTTTATATGATTTTGTAACCAAAACACTCATGAGCAAAACCTTTTATCATTTTTGAAGTATTATTTATCGTTTTCAGGTTTTCTATCTTCCTGAATCGGTTTTAGTCTTTCCCTCTCAACCATTTTAGGATTGTTGGATTAGAGGTGTCTGTGAAATGAATTTTGTGTGAAATGGTAGATTTGGGTTGGTTTTCTATGAAAGTTGGAGATGTTCAATTGGTGACCAACCGAGAAGATAGAAGGGATACTCAATCGGGGTCTGATGTTTTTCAGAAATAACAAGGACAGACAAATTTTGAATCTTTCAATTTAGGGATAATTCAATTTAAAAAGTTTCAAAAACGTAAAAATACCGAGAGAAAAAGACTGGTTTGAAGCCTAATTATCAAAAAGAATATATAAATACAAATAATGTTAAAAACAATAGGGTGATAAATTGTAAAAATTATGTTGTAAGCCAAACAAAATGATCTAAAGAAAACACAACTGTAAAAGATTGAAATATGGTAGGTTGAATGAAAATCCTCTTATCGAATATTTTTTTTCAATCAAGTTGTCTCGCAATTGTCAAAAAACATACAACATTTATCAAATGAAGAAGAGGTGGGGCTTATTTATAGAATTTTTTCCCACGGCTTCTTTATTGCAAATGAATAAAAGATAGGTCAAAGCACGCTCTCTATAGTTTCTCTAAAAGATAATTTCATATGTGTTAACTTTAAAAATCTAAACACCCATTGTTAAACAAACAAATATATATTTGTTCTTTAGAGAAACTATAAGGGGCATTAAGTTAGTTGGCTTAATATATATATAAAATTTCATTGCTAAGCAAACAAATAAAATGCTTGTGGTTGGAAATCACGCATTTTCTATAACTCCCACTTAAATTTTCACTATATTAACCTTGTTAGGAAAAAACTAAGTGAAATAAAAATAAAAAAAGAGAAATGTAAATATTTAATGTCCTATGAAGTATAAAAACCAACATAGAGATATGTAAATATTTAATATTCTATGAAGTAGTGTTAGATGTGTTTAAAATGTCTCATTAAAAACCTTACTAAAAAACCATATGAAACAGAACCTAGTTAAAAGAAAACAATACAATGCACATTTATCCATTATATTATTCTTTTCATACTTCCTCTAATATAACATAAACATATGTCTTAAGGGCATTTTTTTCTTTTAACATATATGCATGGGATATGTGTTAGTGGCTCAAGGTTTAAAGTGTTATTTTAAATGTTTAAGCTAAAGAATAGTTGTGCATGATGGCATGTATGTCTGTTCACCTAAGCCATGTCACATAAGATTGAAGTCATGCCAAGTTGGTTGATTTTAAGTGGTGCACGATCATGCACACCCATGTAGCCCATTACAAGATGAAAACTTAAAGAAGACACGTTATCACAAATTATGAGATTTTGTTCTATAATCCAACGGTACGTTGTTATCCAGTTTCAAATTTTGTAACATAGAGTTTGATTAGGTGATCTTTCCAGCCAAGATTTCACTAAGACTTTCACTAATAAGATTTGATAAAGTGACTACAAAATCCTCCAATGGTAGCCAAATAAGTAGGAACTTTTGTTTATATTTTTGATATGCTGAATGATGAATATAACCTATTATAAATTCATAGGATGCTTTTAGAGGTTGAATGTTTTTGTTGAATGATAGATCAAGGTTGTATGATTTGCTTTGTTGTATTCACATTAAGCAGTATGTTGAGTATGATGTGTTTATGTTGAGTTAATAAATAACAGTAAGCTAGAGCATGTATTATGTATGGTGTATGGTTAGATTAGAAATATGTATAATAGAATATGACATCATATTTATGTGTTTGAACTCCCAACTCGAGATTGGTCTATAATATGGACATGATTTGTTTATTTTTATGTATATAAGGATTATAACTATCTATGACACTTATACAAAATTTTGGGATGATTGTATAGCTTGCATATGCATTGGGTGGATAGTCATATATGTGTTATGGATGATCACACATCATAATATTCAAAGTATACATGTATACTGATACATCGATTTTTTTATAAATACGTGACAAATTTTTTCATTAATAATATTTCCTTCACCCAACACCTATACATTCGTGAACGGTCATACCCCTATTCATACATAATACTAGCATATACAATATGTTTTTAGACCTCCAAAATCTCAAGCTTTGTGTGGATACTACAAGCACCACAAGAAGGTTGGATAGCAAGCATGAAACTAGTTTTCATTGCCATGTGAAGATTTGGAGGAGTCATAATTCAAGTATGGGTTTGCTGAACACCCTCTATATCCTATCCATGTTTCCATATATATTCTTAGAACATGATCAGTTTTTGGGTGTGTTCGACCTTGGTTTATTTTTCAAATTGTATACTTTTATTGCATTACCCTTTTAGTAGACCGATCTCATCCCAACAAGATGTTGGGTGTTTATTTGAAATTTATTGTTCAAGATAGGTTACTAGAGATTAGAGACTTTATTACAAGTGTTTAAAATGTAGTGAACTAGATAAAAGCTTTATCAAAAGGAAATTAAAATTTCTCCAACATGCTAACAAAGAATATATTCCCAGAAAAAAAAAAAAATGTTTGTTGTAAATGTTTGCTCACATTGGAACTTACAAGATGTTGGGTTTAGCTTTACATTACATGAAAGTATGTAAACCTAACATTAAGGATCTCCTTACTTAGTAGGATTGGAAGAAAGTTGAAGTAGTTTATAAGTTTTTGGGAGTTTTTTTTCGGCCAAATTCTCATAACTCATATTTTTTCTAAGGTGTACAAAAATATTGGTGTTGTTGCAGATACTTCATAAGGTTCAAATTCATTCCTTCTTAGCACATCATTGAAAATGCTTGAAAAAATCAAAAAATATTGGAGTGAGAAGCCATAGAATGTGTTACTATCTATAGAAGTTGTTTTATATCCTAGATGCAAATTCAAATATTTGAGATTTTGGAAGAGTGGTTACATAAATTATTTTGTTGACATTTGGTGAAGCATGAGGCTTCTAACCAACCTTGTAAATCTTCAAGTTCCTATGATAGAAAATCAAATGAGGCGACCTCTTCCTTTTCTATATCTATTCAAATACCGAGAATTTAATGAATTTTAGTTGCAATGAAGATGAAAAAACTTATTGAGGTAAAACATAGTTTGATATATATTTGTTAGAAAAACTTCGTACTTCATTGTAATGCAAATGATGATGAAGAAGATGAAATTGACAAGTTTGACATTTTAGCGTACTGGAAGATCAACTCTTTGAAGTATCTCATTCTTACAATTATGGAAAGTGATATCTTAGCCATTTTTGTATTTTTTGTTGCTTCAAAATTCACTTTGGCATGGGATGTCAAGTGCAGCCTTCTGCTTTCTACAACTGTTCGAGTCAACAATATCTGAACAAGATTACATTAGGAAAGGTGACTTGCAACATTTTGATGATAAGTTGGACTTGATTGGTAAAGCTTTCACTTGAAATGATTGTTAGATATTTGTTTCAAAGCTCCGGCTAGTATTACCATGCACTGATGATGAGAAACCCAATGCACAAATTTTTTTTTTTTTTTTCTCAAGTGTTTTTCAGTCTAGTGACTTCTCAAATAATTTTATGTTTTCATCTTAGTATTGCCGATAGAATAGCCATTTCCTTTATTATGTATTCCCCGACAAGTGTCGACGCTAAAAAAATACAGAACTAGCATGAAAGCCAGCAGACACATCTACAATTTTTTACATCACTGAACCTTGCATCTTGTTTCAATGAGCACGTCTTCAGTATTTGTAAATACATATACAGCAAAGAAAATTTGGTATAAACTCTTCTGTGTATGCAAAACAAGTTTCTCATACAAAAAATGTGCAATATTCACGCGAGTTAAATGATGTTTAAGGTCATAGCCGAGTCACTTCTATTATAAGGTGGCGACTAATTACCAGGCAACAACTAGGGGGCGGTAGTCGCTTCAGTATCCAACCCAAGAGTTTTTGCCACTTAAAATCTGACCCAACTCTTGGATTCAAATAATACAACTGCAAAGGGAAACTAAAGCAACTCTCTTCCAGATGCTTCTTAACATCATGGATAATAATTACCGTATTTCTTCTAGTCCTACCAATATTTTTTATTGCCACCCCTCCGTGATTGAAAACCATATGCATCTGATCGTCTTCCATGAGAACTACCATATGCATCTGATTGTCTTCCATGAGAACTGCTTCGATGGCTTTCTTTTGGAGCTGTCATTATTTCCTCTTCAAGATCATACTGTGATCGCTGTTAACAGTAGAACAATGCAACAACCTTAGGGGGGATATTATACTAAAAATTTGTATTCGTTGCATGATAAACTTTTGTGATAACAAACTTCATCCTTCCTAAAAACTAAATTAATAGGGTGCGACTAGCAGACAGGACTCTAAGCTTCAGCTATGACAATATACACACCATGCATCTAGTGATGTCATAATTTGAAGCAAAATCTCAGAGAGACTATTTTTTTCTTTAATTTTGTCAGTTGAAATAGTGATTGAATAATTAACTATGATTTGGAAAATTTCCTAAGCTCATTCAACAAAATCCTTACTGCCTAAATAACAATGTATAGTAAGAAATTACACTGTCCTAGTTGCACAATATTTGTGTATTTATTTAGTGTATAAAAGTTATTGTCGCATGCTCCTGTGGCAACTCTTATATATGCTCAACATTTAGATCTAATGTCTTCCTTTGCATGCATACATTTTACAAACATGTTAAAACTCAAGAAAACCTTCCCAACCATATCCAAAGATATGAAAACTATTAACAAATGAGTAAAAGACACATAATGAGGTGGAAGTTGATACAATGCTTAATTTGCTTTTAGGTATGCACAATATTCATAATCCTGAATAGAATCACACACATACAAAGCTTTCATGATGGAATCAAGTTGATAGCAAACCTTATTAGGATCTGAAAGAACTGCATATGCCTCTCCAATCATTTTGAAGAGTCTATCAGCATCCTTGTGAACTTCATGGCCTATTTCTTTCCAAAGTCGCCCCTCTTCTCCACTCTCAGTTCTCACCAGGAACTGACCAGCCTAATTTAAAGAGTGGAACTTCACAAATAAGTGAAAACAAAAATAGTAGTAAAAACACAAATAAATTAAAACAGCAAGATACACAGATGTGGAACCTTGTCTGGGTGATGTCTAAGTGCTGCTTTTCTGAATGCCTTTTTTATGTCAGATGCTGCATCAGATGCTTTAACTCCCCTGGCACCACAATTAAAGTGTAAACAACTCAAATCTTTGTTTGGTTCAGAAAATAGTTTATAAAATGAGCCATTAAACATGATGGATTCATAAATCTAAACTTAAAACAATATTTAACTTATTTCACTATAAAACATACGATTTTACAGAACAAGGTTTCTCACTACAAGATCATCATGTCTGAAGTACTTTATAACTGATTCAGCAAAAAATAAAATAAGTAATGGTGCAGAGAGTTCAAACCACTTTAAGATAAGATTATAAAACAAGAAAAAAAAAAAAAAAAATGTAACATGTCATCTTATATTGGTGTCTGCCTAGCTGTGTTATATTCCCTCAGCTTAAATTTGCAATCCTGAGAAACCTCTTCTGTTATTAACCAACCAAAATGTGGAACTCTTGAAATGATGAAACATGAGGAACTCAAACAATTGGCATGTCTGTGTGCATGTGTGTGTGTATTATATATATAAATCCAATATTCTCCACAGAAAGGTCCAAACTGGATAAACTTACAGGATTAGGTAGAGATCCAAACGGACTGCTTTCTTAGCTGCTTCTTCCATTAAAGATATATGTCGATGAGCCTTCTTAGTTGCTTCTTCCATTAAAGATATATGTCGAGGATGCCTTATTTCCTTGCTTCCAGTGGACTTAGATGGTGAGCCCGACTGTTTAGCCTTTTCGTTAGACCTATTTTCAAGAATTGACACCAGTCTCTTAAGGTCAGTTGCTGCTTGCACATAGTCTCTGATCATCTCATGTAAGACAGCTCTCCTAGAAACAGCCTGTAGAAGAATGCAGCAATCAGGCACAGAAACACTGATAGAAGATAACGTGGTTAAAAGCCTACAGGCACAGTCAGGAACCTCTTAACAAAAGAATAATCATTCCAATATGAACAATGCTAATACTAGAAACAAAATGTGTCAGCTCCTCCCAAAGGCCGTAGCCTCTAAATCAACCAAAAACTGCCCTAAACTCAAAAACAATATTTTTCCCCTTTCCTTTTATAATCCTAGCTCCCCTTTATATAAATATCTCTTACCTACCATCCATGTTCATAACTTCCTAATCCAATTTCATATTATACCATACATGTTCCAGTTGCCACTAGTGATCGAAAAAGTTAACCCTGTACTTCCTCCTTTTGTTCAACATCATCCTCATCAATCCTAGCCTAGTGCATCTCTGCCAACGTCTCATTTTCTTTTTTTGTTTCAAATTTTCTTCTTCATTAATTGCCTGTTTTGGTCCCTATCACAAGCTGAATTAGATTACCAGGTGAACAAATAGATTTTGACAATTGAAACTCATTAAAATCTGTCAATTGAACCCCCAAATCTGTTGACTCTCCCTCTTGTTTTCTGTATTTGACCAACTGAATCCCAGATTCTGCCGATTCCCTTTCTCAGTCCATTGTCAACTTAATAATTTTGTTGAGACTAGCTGAATTTTTGCCAGAATCTACCATCTCAACCAGATCAGTTTCTTTCTTCTCTTATCACTCGTCATACACAATCAAGATGACATCATCATCCGATTCATCTTCATCCACCAATAGGACATCCCATAATTTATGTAACATTAGAAGAGAGATGGAAAACTTTTAAATATTCATTGATGACTGAAATACAAGGTTTATAAAGTTGTGTCTACGAATCCTAATAGGAAAATAATCTAGACTTTCCTATTCTATAGATATTGAGAATCTTTGAACAGATATTGATTCCTAAAGATCATAAAGACAGAGATACTGATTCTTATTCCTAGACTAATTCACATTCCTACAGTATATACAACTCAACACTCTCCCTTAAACTGGGGTATATAAATCATATGCACTAAATTTGATACAAATAAAATCAATTTGAGGACCCTTAAGAGATTTAGAAAGGATATTCTCTAACTTATTATGTGAGCTGGCATAACCAATAGTCGTACTACTGAACAAAATTTTCACTTGAATAAAATTGTAATAAATTTCTATATGCTTAGTCCTTTCATATAACATTGGGTTGGAGGAGATATAAAGTGTAACTTGATTATCACAAAATACCTTTATTTGTAATACTTCTGCAAACTTTTATTTTTTGATCAACTGTTTCAACCAGATTAACTCACAAGTTGCTAAGACCATAAAACGGTATTATGCTTTTTGACTTGATCTAGCAACACCATGTAGCTTTTGAAAACCTTGATTTGAGTGTAGCTGTTGTAGCCTCCCAATCATCCAATGGCTGGCCTAAACTCATAGACAATGTTTTTCTACTTTCCTCTCACAATCCTAGCTCCTTTTTATATGTACTGCCCATACCTATCAACTATTATTCATAACTCCCAAATCTAATTTCTTATATAGCTACATGTTTTAACTCCCTAATCCAATTTATTTCACCTAAATATTAGTCCTAATCAATTATAAATATTATCCTAATTAAATAACATCTCAATCATCAAATCAATCTCCTTTATTATCCTATTCATTATTCAAATATTATCCTAATTATTATCATAATCAATATTAATTAATTATTATTAATATTTAATAATAACAGAAAAGAAGAAAAAAAAAACAGATTTATTCAGCTTTTCTATTTACAAAATCCAAAAAAAAAAAAAGAAGAAGAAAAAGAATATTCAAAACTCATTGCGTAAAGAACTAGTAACCCCGTACAAATAAAGCAAATAAATGCAAATACAAGCAACAGGTCAGACAACAGACCAAACTTATATTCACATATTCCCAAATTTGAGATAAGTAATCACTCACCACACCCATGATAAGCTAAAAAGTTTTCTCAAATAATTTCTTATACCAGAAGGATAGATGTATTAATCTAAAGGAATGAACACTCAATAAGATATCCCAATATCATCTGATGAAAAAAAGAAAGGGAAACACCATATGAAAGGTTGACATAGAATAGAGATTTTAGGGATTTAAGGTTATTGATAATTTTTCTTAATTATATTTTTATTTTCTTTCCTAGATATTGTAAGAATGGACCTCCATAATTAGACTAATTTAATTTCCTATTTGATATGTGTTTCATTCATAGTTAATTGTTTTCTTATTCTAAGTTTTCCCTTGGCCACCATAAATGGAAGGCTTAGGTAATTGCTGTTTTCAAACTCGATGAATGAATTAACACAAAAGACAGACTTTCAAGGCAAACCTTTGTATAATTTCCATCAAGAGCCATGGCCAGACTGCAATCTGAGATAGCATCAGCTATCTGGCCCAAGGCTTGGAGTGCAGCAGCACGATTACAAAAACAGATAGCAGCAAAAGGGCGAGATTCAATGCTGCTGGATAAAGCAGTAGTATAATGCTCCACTGCCTCAGTATACCTTCCCGATCGAAATGCTTCATTGCCAGCATTCTGAAATATGCAAGAACAACAAACATAATTAATAAGATAGACAACTATTAGAACAGATCATTAACTCAACAAACTAACATCTAAAAAAGTTAATAAAATAGATAATAGAGATGAAGAACTAAATACAGCAGAAAAACACTAGTTATAAAGTTCTCAGGAAAAATCTTAAACTCATCTGATGACAGCATCACCAATTTTTTCTACAAAGAAAAAATAGAATATTATTGAATTCAAATGAAGCCAAAATCTGTCATGATCCAAAAGATGTCTTGTCCCACAAAATCATCCTGAAAGGCAACTTTAAAAACCTTTCTATTCTTTTCTAACCAAATTATCTGAAAAAACTCCTTTATGGTAGTCAACAACTTTTTCCTTGATGAAAAATAATATTACTGAATTCACCAAAATCAAAACCTCACATGATTTCAAAAAGCACTGCTGTTCCCTTCTAACCATATTACCCCAGAATTGCCAATACATTTCTGTAAGACCGCTTGATCCCATACCAACAAATTATATCTGCACGACCTTCTACAAAATAACATAAATACTTGAATAATTGCCAAAATGGAACATCATCAAGGCCTACCCAATCAGCACAGCACCATTAAATTTCCCAAGTGATACACTATTTATGACATACAAAAAGTTAAGTGCTGTGACTAGCACTTAACTCACAAAATATTTTTCTATAGGCAGCATTTAACATAGACCAATGTGTCAATTACAGCAGCATTTTTTTTTAAAGAATTATGGAGGTATATAATCTAGTAAATGCCACCAACAAGAACGTTAAACAAAATAAAACTAGAAACAAAAAATATTTGGAGTTGTCAAAATACAATATAGATAATAGATTTATGTTTTAAAAAGTTGTTTCTTATTAATATCGGGTCACATTTTTTGTTTCTTCATGCTAATAAGCTGATTGTTTTTTGTTTTATTTATTTATTTTGTAATTTGAGATATTTTGATGATATCTAGGTTAACTGCATGAGCCTAGTATGTAATTTGAGCTTTGATTTTGATACTCTAGTGGTCCTCCACATGCAGTCTTTACAGCTACTCCTAAGCTTATAGTTTTTTAAAATTATTTCGTTTTTGTTGAGAAGTCCATATCCTTGTATGATTACCAAATAAGTGCATATTAAGCATAGATGTTAGAGGTGAAAAACACCAAAACATGCTAAGGGGTCCTATTGCCTAGGCGAAGGCGTTACCTTTTTACTAGGCAATTATATTTTGTATTTTTATCAAGGTGAATCACAGTCTACAATGTGGAACATTTATTCCAAAATCATCAGGTTTCTCATCTCCAATTTCATCCATTTCTTAGTTAAAAGAATTGTATTCTTCTTCATCAGACTTGTATTCTAAGACTTCTGTAGCCTTAGACTTTGACTTAAATTAAGATTGAAAAAAATGAAATCTTGGCCTTTTTTTTGCTATCATACCAATACCGAAACTTGTAGCAGCTCTTGTGGCATAGTCAACTTCATCAACCCACTAGCCCTAATAACATCACCACATTAGCCCTACAATATAATTTTTTTTCCAGCTTCTATTAAATCTAAAACACTTATTTACTACAATATATTTTTTTCCAATTTTTTATTACATTATAAATTTTTTCCCTTTTTTTACTACAACATAAGTGGTTTACTGAGACTAACAAGTGGTAGGTCACTTGCTATAATGCAATTCATAAAAATA
>JAJEJH010000598.1:136000-171016 GCA_026122585.1 Anacardium occidentale
CATTGACTTGTTCAATCAGGATAAGTATGGCATTTGGAATTTTTTTTTTAAAATTTTGGGCTCTTATACACTATTGTTATTATGGAAAATTTATCATGCTTCATTTAGGGTCAAGTACATCTCTTATCTCTCTTTCTTACATTTTTTTTCTTTTCGGCTTCAATCAGCTGCCAATACAGCTTTTAAATGTTGTTTTCACCACCAAAACTGGTTTTAAGAGATTATGATACCATGAATTATTTTATCATAGTTTTTTGTTGATATGGAAACTGCTGTATGTTTATCAGGGTGGCTAGCTTTTAATGCCTTGATTTGCCATAACATGATGGCTAATTGATGCTTTATTTTTTTTTTCTTATTCTCAATTACATATGCTTATTTTGTAATATTGGACGTCATTTTTCATATATGAACAAGTCATAACTATTTTAAGTCCTACTCTTTTCTCAAGTGTAGAGGTATTGATTTGAAGCAAAAAGGAATTTTTGTTTCTTTAGTGCTTCAATTTCTTGTTTCATGGCAGAAAAAAGAATTTTCCTTAATTATAATAATTGTGTCTGCCCTTACATTTTTAAATGTCTTTTAAACATTCTACTGTAAGCTATAATGTTGTTGTATCTACTATCAGTTTATTTTATTCTCTCTTATAATCTAAGAAGATGGGAATATCATTTGTCAGGTATCTCAACGCCATTCAAACAAATGCTCCCCATCTTCTACGTTACTTAGCAACTGCATTCATTGTCAATAAGAGGAGGAGACCTCAATTCAAAGATTTCATTAAGGTTATTCAGCAAGAGCAGTACTCTTATAAAGATCCTATTACGGAGTTTTTGGCATGTGTGTATGTTAATTATGACTTTGATGGTGCACAAAAGAAGATGAGAGAGTGTGAAGAAGTAAGTTTCGTTTACCTGGTGTGGCTCTTACTAAGTTAGCGTACCAAGTCATCTATATGCATACATAGATTTATTTCAGTCATAGACATTAGAATCTGACATGGGATTTTGCTAGGGTGTGGGATAGATTTCCTTTTTTTTCTCTTTCCTTTTAGTCTATATGTAGTATTTTTTGACACTTTGTTGTCTGCACCAAGAGGCTGCTAAAATGTTTGTCTGAACTTCAATCCTGATTGTGTTAACCTTGTATGGAAGTGTAGGTGATATCGAATGATCCCTTTTTGGGCAAACGATTGGAAGAAGGCAACTTTTCTACTGTACCACTGAGAGATGAGTTCCTTGAAAATGCTCGGCTATTTATCTTTGAGACTTATTGCCGAATTCATCAGCGTATTGATATGGGGTAAGTGTTTGTTTTCCAGAATTCTTTGCTTTCATGCTTGGAATACATGCTATATGTGCAAAACAAAATTTAACTAATTTTTCTATCTTTGCAAGTGATCTACCATTACATAACTTACCTCTATTTGCCTGAATCTTGGCCTTTTTTAATGAAAATTATTTTAAAGTATTTGAAATTTAAATAAACATCGTTATCTGCTGAGTTATTGGAACAGGCATATTCTGTATGACATTGGCATCGTGAATAAATTCAAAATTATGATGATATTCTATGTGCAGTACAGGTAAATACAACGTAAGAACCAATAAAACATGTGTAACAATATTGAGGGGAAACTAAAACTGTATAATAATAACTTTCAAAGACCTCATCTTCTCTATAACTTGTTTGTGCGGTGATTCCTGTTTTTTTCATTAACTTACAAAGTCTTACTAGAGGAATGCATATTGATTTGCAATCTTTATTCATGGCAGAGTGCTTGCTGAGAAGTTGAATCTGAATTATGAGGAGGCTGAAAGATGGATTGTGAATCTTATCCGGGGCTCAAAACTTGATGCCAAGATTGATACAAAGACAGGAACTGTTATAATGGAGCCTAGCCATCTAAATGTGTAAGATTATTTCTTTGTATTACAATGCACGTTGTTTCCTATGTTTCATGTTATTCTTCTTCCACACTTTCGATTTCTCTGTAAACTTTTTGCTTTACTCTTTATTTCAGGTATGAGCAATTGATAGACCACACCAAGTCCCTATCAGGGCGAACCTACAAACTAGTCAGTCAGCTTATGGAACATGTGCAAACACAAGCTGCCCGATAAATCGGTGTTGACATTTCTTGGATTTACTTGTTGCAATTTTTGAGGTCTCTAGGTTAAGATTAAAGCATACTGGTGATCAATCATTTCTTGTTTTTTCTGAGTTGGAACAAAGAAAAAAATCCAGTATTTTTTTAAGATAATTTATAATTATGTTCTCCATGCTTGCTGTAAACTTGTTTATTTTTTAAAAGATCATCTTTTGTGATAAGTTTGTTTCCATGCAAATTGTTTGGCAAAATTTGGCTGCTGCTTCCTATCTGGGGCCCTTGTAGCAAATTTTTTTATGGTTTTACTTTTAGTCCAAGACGGCTTGAGTTGGTTGAGAAAAAAAACCATAAATATAATTTATTGAAAACAAGTTGTGTTCCAAATAAGCTTCCTCATGGAAAACAGTATCTCTTTATATGATTTTGTAACCAAAACTCTCATGAGCAAAACCTTTTATCATTTTCGAAGTATTATTTATCGTTTTCAGGTTTTCTATCTTCCTGAATCGGTTTTAGTCTTTCCCTCTCAACCATTTTAGGATTGTTGGATTAGAGGTGTCTGTGAAATGAATTTTGTGTGAAATGGTAGATTTGGGTTGGTTTTCTATGAAAGTTGGAGATGTTCAATTGGTGACCAACCGAGAAGATAGAAGGGATACTCAATCGGGGTCTGATGTTTTTCAGAAATAACAAGAACAGACAAATTTTGAATCTTTCAATTTAGGGATAATTAACAGTGACTTTCAGTCAACTTTAATAAAAAACAATACATTTCAATTTAAAAAGTTTCAAAAACGTAAAAATACCGAGAGAAAAAGACTGGTTTGAAGCCTAATTATCAAAAAGAATATATAAATACAAATAACGTTAAAAATAATAGGGTGACAAATTGTAAAAATTATGTTGTAAGCCAAACAAAATGATCTAAAGAAAACACAACTGTAAAAGATTGAAATATGGTAGGTTGAATGAAAATCCTCTTATCGAATATTTTTTTTCAATCAAGTTGTCTCGCAATTGTCAAAAAAAACATACAACATTTATCAAATGAAGAAGAGGTGGGGCTTATTTATAGAATTTTTTCCCACGGCTTCTTCAATGCAAGATAGGTCAAAGCCCGCCCTCTATAGTTTCTCTAAAAGATAATTTCATATGTGTTTTCAAAAATCTAAACACCCGTTGGTAAACAAACAAATATATATTTATTCTTTAGAGAAACTATAGGGGGCATTAAGTTAGTTGGCTTAATATATATATATATATATATATATATATATATATATATATATAAAAGATTTCATTGCTAAGCAAACAAATAAAATGCTTGTAGTTGGAAACCATGCATTTTCTATAACTCACACTTAAATTTTCACTATGTTAACCTTGTTAGGAAAAAACTAAGTGAAATAAAAATAAAAAAAGAGAAATGTAAATATTTAATGTCCTATGAAGTATAAAAGCCAACATAGAGATATGTAAATATTTAATATTCTATGAAGTAGTGTTAGATGTGTTTAAAATGTCTCATTAAAAACCTTACTAAAAAACCATGTGAAACAGAACCTAGTTAAAAGAAAACAATACAATGCACATTTATCCATTATATTATTCTTTTCAGACTCCCTCTAATATAACATAAACATATATGTCTTAAGGGCATTTTTTTCTTTTAACATATATGCATGGGATATGTGTTAGTGGCTCAAGGTTTAAAGTGTTATTTTAAATGTTTAAGCTAAAGAATAGTTGTGCATGATGGCATGTATGTCTGTTCACCTAAGCCATGTCACATAAGATTGAAGTCATGCCAAGTTGGTTGATTTTAAGTGGTGCACGATCATGCACACCCATGTAGCCCATTACAAGATGAAAACTTAAAGAAGACACGTTATCACAAATTATGAGATTTTGTTCTATAATCCCAATGGTAAGTTGTTATCCAATTTCAAATTTTGTAACAGAGAGTTTGATTAGGTGATCTTTCCAGCCAAGATTTCACTAAGACTTTCACTAAGAAGATTTGATAAAGTGACTACAAAATCCTCCAATGGTAGCCAAATAAGTAGGAACTATTTGTTTATGTTTTGATATGCTGAATGATGAATATAACCTATTATAAATTCATAGGATGGTTTTAGAAGTTGAATGTTTTTGTTGAATGATAGATCAAGATTGTATGATTTGCTTTGTTGTATTCACATTAAGCAGTATGCTGAGTGTGATGTGTTTATGTTGAGTTAATAAATAACAGTAAGCTAGAGCATGTATTATGTATGGTGTATGGTTAGATTAGAAATATGTATAATAGAATATGACATTCATTATGTGTTTGAACTCCCAACTCGAGATTGGCCTATAATATGGACATGATTTGTTTATTTTTTATGTATATAAGGATTATAACTATCTATGACACTTATACAAAATTTTGGGATGATTGTATAGCTTGCATATGCATTGGGTGTATCGTCATATATGTGTTATGGATGATCACACATCATAATATTCAAAGTATACATGTATAGTGATACATCGATTTTTTTATAAATACCTGACAAATTTTTTCATTAATAATTTTTCCTTCACCCAACACCTATACATTTGTGAACGGTCATACCCCTATTCATACATAATGTATACTAGCATATACAATATGTTTTTAGACCTCCAAAATCTCAAGCTTTGTGTGGATACTACAAGCACCACAAGAAGGTTGGATAGCAAGCATGAAACTAGTTTTCATTGCCATGTGAAGATTTGGAGGAGTCATAATTCCAGTATGGGTTTGCTGAACACCCTCTGTATCTTATCCATGTTTCCATATATATTCCTAGAACATGATCAGTTTTTGGGTGTGTTCGACCTTGGTTTATTTTTCAAATTGTATACTTTTATTGCATTACCCTTGTAAAACCCCAAATGCTAAATGACAAATAACCTAGAGGGGAAGGGGGGGTGGGGGGGTGTGAATAGGTTATTTGAAAATTTTCTCAAATTTAAAACCTTTTCCTATTCTACTAACTTAAACATCCAAATATATAAATATAATTAAGCACAATTAATTATAAGGCTAAGCAAATATAACTAAAAGAGAGTAAGGGATAAGAAATGCTCAGCCGATTTAGAGTGGTTTGAAGCTTCTCCACGCCTCCTACGTCCACTACTCCAAGCAATCCCGTTTGAAGATTTTCCTTCCACTAACTTCAACCCCGAAGTTATAATAGTTTTGATCCAAGGGATTTCGTCATTCACACTAGTTTTGATACAAGGGATTGCGTCCTTAACTTAGTTTTAACAGAGATTACGCCCCACACTAGTTTCACAGGATTGCGCCCAAGGGTTTGTGAAAAATTACAATAATTTGCCTTACAAGGCTAATACAACAATTAAGCTCACAAGGTTTCTCTCTAAGGAAATACAATGGGTTTTGTGAGAGAAAATTGGAGACGAATTAGAGAATGAAAGAGTAATAGTTTTTGGCTTGATTCTCTAACCCTTGCATCTTCAAATCAGCTCAAATTTATAAGAATTGGAAGAATATAGCTGTTACTACTGATTTGAGAGTCGTTGGAGACTTTCTGGAAAAATTACACGGGCGTGTCATTTTTCTTGCACAGTCGTGCTTCCTTTAATTTGTAATTCCAACGACTATATTTGTGCTTGCACGGGCGTGCGTATTATCATCACACGGACGTGTGTCAATTTTTCTTTTATCTGCTTTTAGATTCTAGAAGCACGCACGGGATGCACGCACGATCAACACACGGGAAGCGCACGACTGCATTTTGGCCTTGTACACGAGCATGTGTTTGTGCTACACGACCGTGTGTGTCATTCTCCTTTGACACACAGCTGTGTCACCTTTCTGCGCACGGGCGTGTGTACCTTTTTTCCTTGACACACGATTGTGTGTCCTTTTGCACACGGTTGTGTGTCCTTTTGTTTACAACACGAGCGTATTTGGCTTAATGCACGGGCGTGTGTGGCTTTAATTGCTCAATACACGGGTGTGTGCTATCATGTTCTGCAAAAACAAAAACTTTGGGTCCTCTTTATCATATTCAACATATACATGAACCAGTTAGATATTTTAACATACATTTTACATCAATTCAAAATCCACAAGGGTCCAACAATCTCCCCATTTTTTGATTTGATGACAAAACTTATGTTAAAATGTATTTAAGCACAAAATATAAAAAATGTTCATTAATCACAGAGAAAAAAAAAATATTTATTTTAACATACCTAACATGTCTCCTCCTTTTTGTTATAAATCAAAAAGGTATGTTAAAAATTTTAATTTAGCACAAAAAAATCCTCCCCCTTTAAAAAATATTTTATCAAATTATGCACACATGTGAAATTTTCTCCCCTTATGAAAATACAACTTTTACTCCTCTTTTTTCAAAGATTATGATACCAATAGTTAATAAAAATTATAAATACTCCTATTGATACCAATTGATAAAAAATATAAATACTCCCACTCACAATAACACACATTTTCAATTAAGAAGGATTCAAATTTTATTTCTCCCCGTTTTTGAAAAGATATATGCATTAAACTTATTATTTTTAATTAAAGAGTTTGATCATTAAAGCATATAGAAAGGATATTTGCAGAAAATTGAAAGATTATGAAACTGAAGCATTTTCTGCAATTTGTGTCATGCACAGTCGGGTTGATACTTTACACGGGCGTGTATGTCTGATTTCATGACATACACAATCGTGTATCATTTAAGCACGGGACCGTGACTGGGCAAATGTATCATGCACGGTTGTGCAACTCACATGCACGCTCGTGTATGACTTATAAAACCCAGAAAATCTACAGAAAACTGTAGTTTGACACAGGAAGCTTTTTCAAAGCATTTTTCAAATCTTTCAAAAATGATTTTTGTTCAATTTAAAGCATTGAAAGTAAACTAAAAACATATTTCAAACATGTCTAAACACAATTTAAACATAATTGACACATTTGAAATATTTTTGCAAATTCTTGGGGAATGTTGGGGAATTTAAAACACTTAATGCAAACTTTGATCAAAACACATCAAATATATCATTTTTGCATGTTTTGACCATAGGGGACTCTTACTCTACGAATCCATGTCATTTTTGCACTCAACATAAGAAAGTTTGATTCATTCTTGACATGAATTCCAACAATGCACATGTTATATCATAAACATATATATATACATATTATTCTTGCATCAATTCAGCTCAATCAACTATATAAGGCAAGCATAAATATGCATACCAATTTAACACAGTTATAACACGGCAAAATTATGATCATCAATCAAGTAAAACATATAAATAGGAATTTAGACACTTATTTGGAATGATGACTTTTCTATACCACTTTTTCATTCCTTTTTGGTGTAGAAGCACAAGGAGACTCGTTCTTCTTCATCTTCGTCATCCGAATCTTCCTTGCTTAATGCGACAAGCATTTTCTTTTTCGATTTCTTCTTCTTCACCTAAGGACATTCTTGCCGGTAATGTCATTCTTTTCCGCACTCATAGCAAGTCATTACTTTTTCTTTCTTTTTCTTCTTTCCTTTTGAAAAGAACTTGCTGAATTTCTTGGAGAGCATCTTCAAATCCCCTTCATCCATCGAGCTCTCCTCTTCGGTTGAGTTTTCTTCATCTTCACTTGTATCCTCCTTAGCCTTGAGTGCGATATTCTTCTTTTTCTCCTCCTTCTTGGGCATCCATTTCATTTCATGTGTTAGGAGACTCTTGATCAATTCGTCCATGCCCATATTGGTCAAGTCCTTTGATTCTTCAATTGTCGTTATCTTCATACTCCAAGCTTCCGACAAAAACCTTAGCACGTTCTTGACCAACTCAACATTCTCAAACCTTTTTTCCAATCCTCTTAATTCGTTTACTAGGTTTGAGAAGCGCTTATACATTTTCGTGATATTCTCATCTTTCTTCATCTCGAATAATTCATACTCACGGAAAAACATCTCTACCTTGGATTCTCTCACTTGGCTTGTACTTTCATGAGTCATTTAGAGGATCATCCAAGCTTCATGTGCTGTTTCACAAGAAGAAACACGGTTAAATTCCGTGGTATCTAAAGCACAAAACAACATATTTAATGCCCTGAAATTTAAACTCATCAATTTTTCATCATTTTCATTAAATTCAATTTCATTCTTGGACAAATTTGTATTTGGATTTATGGGAACAAAATCACCCTTATCAATGATTTTCCAAAGCTTATAATCAATGGATTGAACAAAAAATTTCATACGAATTTTTCATTGACCATAATTTGCACCACAAAATAAGGGTGGCCTATTTGAACTACCCCCTTCTTCGAAAGTCGATTTTTGAAAAATATTTACCATATAAGTTTCGAAAATGGATCTTAGACTCTAAAAATCGTTAGATTTTCGAAAACAAGAACCCAAGCTCTGATACCAATTATAAAACCTCAAATGCTAAATGGCAAATAACCTAAAAGGGGGGTGAATAGGTTATTTGAAAATTTTTTCAAATTTAAAACCTTTTCCTATTCTACCAACTCAAATATCCAAATATATAAATACAATTAAGCACAATTAATTATAAGGCTAAGTAAATATAAATAAAAGAGAGTAAGGGATAAGAAATGCTCAACCGATTTATAGTGGTTTGGAGCTTCTCCACGCCTCTTACGTCCACTACTCCAAGCAATCCCGCTTGAAGATTTTTCTTCCACTAACTTCAACCCCGAAGTTACAATAGTTTTGATCCAAGGGATTTTGCTTTTCACACTAGTTTTGATACAAAGGATTGCACCCTTAACTTAGTTTTAACAAGGATTACGCCCCATACTAGTTTCACGGGATTATGCCCAAGGGTTTGTGAAAAATTACAATAATTTGCCTTACAAGGCTAATACAACAATTAAGCTCACAAGGTTTCTCTCTAAGGAAATACAATGAGTTTTGTGAGAGAAAATCGGAGAAGAATTAGAGAATGAAAGAGTAATAGTTTTTGGCTTGATTCTCTAACCCTTGCATCTTCAAATCAGCTCTAATTTATTGGAATTGGAAGAATATAGCCATTACTGCTGATTTGAGAGCCGTTGGAGACTTTCTGGAAAAACTGCACGGGCGTGTCATTTTTCTTGCACGATCGTGCTTCCTTTAATATGCAATTCCAAAGGCTATATTTGTGCTTACACGGGCGTGCGTATCATCATCACACGGGCGTGTGTCAATTTTTCTTCCATCTGCTTTTGGATTCCAGAAGCACGTACAGGATGCACGTACGATCAACACACGGGAAGCGCATGGCTGCATTTTGGCCTTGCACACGGGCGTGTGTTTGTGCTACACGGCCGTGTGTGTCATTCTCCTTTGACACACAACTGTGTCACCTTTCTGCGCACGGGCGTGTGTACCCTTTTTCCCTGACACACGGCTGTGTGTCCTTTTGCACATGGTCGTGTGTGCCCTCTTGTTCACAACACAGGCGTGTTTGGCTCAATACACGGGCGTGTGTGGCTTTAATTGCTCAATACACAGGTGTGTGCTATCATGTTTTGCAAAAACAAAAATTTTAGGTCCTCTTTGTCATATTAAACACATGCATGAACCAGTTAGATATTTTAACATACATTTTGCATCAATTCAAAATCCACAAGGGTCTAACAACCCTTTTAGTAGACCGATCTCATCCCAACAAGATGTTGGGTGCTTATTTGAATTTTATTGTTCAAGATAGGTTATTAGAGATTAAAGACTTTATTACAAGTGTTTAAAATGTAGTGAAGTAGATAAAAGCCTTTATCAAAAGGAAATTAAAATTTCTCCAACATGCTAACAAAGAATATATTCCCAGAAAAAAAAAAATGTTTGTTGTAAATGTTTGCTCACATTGGAACTTACAAGATGTTGGGTTTAGCTTTACATTACATGAAAGTGTGTAAACCTAACGTTAAGGATCTCCTTACTTAGTAGGATTGGAAGAAAGTTGAAGTAGTTTATAAGTTTTTGGGAGTTTTTTTTCGGCCAAATTCTCATAACTCATATTTTTTCTAAGGTGTACAAAAATATTGGTGTTGTTGCAGATACTTCATAAGGTTCAAATTCATTCCTTCTTAGCACATCATTGAAAATGCTTGAAAAAATCAAAAAATATTGGAGTGAGAAGCCATAGAATGTGTTACTATCTATAGAAGTTGTTTTATATCCTAGATGCAAATTCAAATATTTGAGATTTTGGAAGAGTGGTTACATAAATTATTTTGTTGACATTTGGTGAAGCATGAGGCTTCTGACCAACCTTGTAAATCTTCAAGTTCCTATGATAGAAAATCAAATGAGGCGACCTCTTTCTTTTCTATATCTATTCAAACACCGAGAATTTAATGAATTTTAGTTGCAATGAAGATGAAAAAACTTATTAAGGTAAAACAGAGTTTGATATGTATTTGTTAGAAAAACTTCATACTTCATTGTAATGCAAATGATGATGAAGAAGATGAAATTGACAACTTTGACATTTTAGCGTACTGGAAGATCAACTCTTTGAAGTATCTCATTCTTACAATTATGGAAAGTGATATCTTAGCCATCTTTGTATTTTTTGTTGCTTCAAAATTCACTTTGGCATGGGATGTCAAGTGCAGCCTTTTGCTTTCTACAACTGTTCGAGTCAACAATATCTGAACAAGATTACAATAGGAAAGGTGACTTGCAACATTTTGATGATAAGTTGGACTTGATTGGCAAAGCTTTCACTTGAAATGATTGTTAGATATTTGTTTCAAAGCTCCGGCTAGTATTGCCGATAGAATAGCCATTTCCTTTATTATGTATTCCCCGACAAGTGTCGATGCTAAAAAAATACAGAACTAGCATGAAAGCCAGCAGACACATCTACAATTTTTTACATCTCTGAACCTTGCATCTTGTTTCAATGAGCACGTCTTCAGTATTTGCAAATACATATACAGCATAGAAAATTTGGTATAAACTCTTCTGTGTATGCAAAACAAGTTTCTCATACAAAAAATGTGCAATATTCACGCGAGTTAAATGATATTTAAGGTCATAGCCGAGTCACTTCTATTATAAGGTGGCGACTAATTACCAGGCAACAACTAGGGGGCGGTAGGCGCTTCAGTATCCAACCCAAGAGTTTTTGCCACTTAAAATCTGACCCAACTCTTGGATTCAAATAATACAACTGCAAAGGGAAACTAAAGCAACTCTCTTCCGGATGCTTCTTAACATCATGCATAATAATTACCGTATTTCTTCTAGTCCTACCAATATTTTTTATTGCCACTCCTCCGTGATGGAAAACCATATGCATCTGATCGTCTTCCATGAGAACTACCATATGCATCTGATTGTCTTCCATGAGAACTGCTTCGATGGCTTTCTTTTGGAGCTGTCATTATTTCCTCTTCAAGATCATACTGTGATCGCTGTTAACAGTTGAACAATGCAACAACCTTAGGGGGATATTATACAAAAAATTTGTATTCGTAACATGATAAACTTTTGTGATAACAAACTTCATCCTTCCTAAAAACTAAATTAATAGGGTGCGACTAGCAGACAGGACTCTAAGCTTCAGCTATGACAATATACACACCATGCATCTAGTGATGTCATAATTTGAAGCAAAATCTCAGAGAGACTATTTTTTTCTTTGATTTTGTCAGTTGAAATAGTGATTGAATAATTTAACTACGATTTGAAAAATTTCCTAAGCTCATTCAACAAAATCCTTACTGCCTAAATAACAATGTATAGTAAGAAATTACACTGTCCTAGTTGCACAATATTTGTGTATTTATTTAGTGTATAAAAGTTATTGTCGCATGCTCCTGTGGCAACTCTTATATATGCTCAACATTTAGATCTAATGTCTTCCTTTGCATGCATACATTTTACAAACATGTTAAAACTCAAGAAAACCTTCCCAACCATATCCAAATATATGAAAACTATTAACAAATGAGTAAAAGACACATAATGAGGTGGAAGTTGATACAATGCTTAATTTGCTTTTAGGTATGCACAATATTCATAATCCTGAATAGAATCACACACATACAAAGCTTTCATGATGGAATCAAGTTGATAGCAAACCTTATTAGGATCTGAAAGAACTGCATATGCCTCTCCAATCATTTTGAAGAGTCTATCAGCATCCTTGTGAACTTCATGGCCTATTTCTTTCCAAAGTCGCCCCTCTTCTCCACTCTCAGTTCTCACCAGGAACTGACCAGCCTAATTTAAAGAGTGGAACTTCACAAATAAGTGAAAACAAAAATAGTAGTAAAAACACAAATAAATTAAAACAGCAAGATACACAGATGTGGAACCTTGTCTGGGTGATGTCTAAGTGCTGCTTTTCTGAATGCCTTTTTTATGTCAGATGCTGCATCAGATGCTTTAACTCCCCTGGCACCACAATTAAAGTGTAAACAACTCAAATCTTTGTTTGGTTCAGAAAATAGTTTATAAAATGAGCCATTAAACATGATGGATTCATAAATCTAAACTTAAACCAATATTTAACTTATTTCACTATAAAACATACGATTTTACAGAACAAGGTTTCTCACTACAAGATCATCATGTCTGAAGTACTTTATAACTGATTCAGCAAAAAATAAAATAAGTAATGGTGCAGAGAGTTCAAACCACTTTAAGATAAGATTATAAAACAAGAAAAAAAAAAAAAAATGTAACATGTCATCTTATATAGGTGTCTGCCTAGCTGTGTTATATTCCCTAAGCTTAAATTTGCAATCCTGAGAAACCTCTTCTGTTATTAACCAACCAAAATGTGGAACTCTTGAAATGATGAAACATGAGGAACTCAAACAATTGGCACGTCTGTGTGCATGTGTGTGTGTGTATTATATATATAAATCCAATATTCTCCACAGAAAGGTCCAAACTGGATAAACTTACAGGATTAGGTAGAGATCCAAACGGACTGCTTTCTTAGCTGCTTCTTCCATTAAAGATATATGTCGATGAGCCTTCTTAGTTGCTTCTTCCATTAAAGATATATGTCGAGGATGCCTTATTTCCTTGCTTCCAGTGGACTTAGATGGTGAGCCCGACTGTTTAGCCTTTTCGTTTGACCTATTTTCAAGAATTGACACCAGTCTCTTAAGGTCAGTTGCTGCTTGTACATAGTCTCTGATCATCTCATGTAAGACAGCTCTCCTAGAAACAGCCTGTAGAAGAATGCAGCAATCAGGCACAGAAACACTGATAGAAGATAATGTGGTTAAAAGCCTACAGGCACAGTCAGGAACCTCTTAAAAAAAGAATAATCATTCCAATATGAACAATGCTAATACTAGAAACAAAATGTGTCAGCTCCTCCCAAAGGCCGTAGCCTCTAAATCAACCAAAAACTGCCCTAAACTCAAAAACAATATTTTTCCCCTTTCCTTTTATAATCCTAGCTCCCCTTTATATAAATTGCTCTTACCTACCATCCATGTTCATAACTTCCTAATCCAATTTCACATTATACCATACATGTTCCAGTCGCCACTAGTGATCAAAAAAGTTAACCCTGTACTTCCTCCTTTTGTTCAACATCATCCTCATCAATCCTGGCCTAGTGCATCTCTGCCAACGTCTCATTTTCTTTTTTAGTTTCAAATTTTCTTCTTCATTAATTGCCTGTTTTGGTCCCTATCACAAGCTGAATTAGATTACCAGGTGAACAAATAGATTTTGACAATTTAAACTCATTAAAATCTGTCAATTGAACCCCCAAATCTGTTGACTCTCCCTCTTGTTTTCTGTATTTGACCAACTGAATCCCAGATTCTGCCGATTCCCTTTCTCAGTCCATTGTCAACTTAATAATTTTGTTGAGACTAGCTGAATTTTTGCCAGAATCTACCGTCTCAACCAGATCAGTTTCTTTCTTCTCTTATCACTCGTCATACACAATCAAGATGACATCATCATCTGATTCATCTTCATCCACCAATAGGACATCCCATAATTTATGTAACATTAGAAGAGAGATGGAAAACTTTTAAATATTCATTGATGACTGAAATACAAGGTTTATAAAGTTGTGTCTATGAATCCTAATAGGAAAATAATCTAGACTTTTCTATTCTATAGATATTGAGAATCTTTGAACAGATATTGATTCCTAAAGATCATAAAGACAGAGATACTGATTCTTATTCCTACACTAATTCACATTCCTACAGTATATACAACTCAACACTCTCCCTTAAACTGGGGTATATAAATCATATGCACCAAATTTGATGCAAATAAAATCAATTTGAGGACCCTTAAGAGATTTAGAAAGGATATTCTCTAACTTATTATGTGAGCTGGCATAACCAATAGTAGTACAACTGAACAAAATTTTCACTTGAATAAAATTGTAATAAATTTCTATATGCTTAGTCCTTTCATATAACATTGGGTTGGAGGAGATATAAAGTGTAACTTGATTATCACAAAACACCTTTATTTGTAATACTTCTGCAAACTTTTATTTTTTGATCAACTGTTTCAACCAGATTAACTCACAAGTTGCTAAGACCATAAAACGGTATTACGCTTTTTGACTTGATCTAGCAACACCATGTAGCTTTTGAAAACCTTGATTTGAGTGTAGCTGTTGTAGCCTCCCAATCATCCAATGGCTGGCCTAAACTCATAGACAATGTTTTTCTACTTTCCTCTCACAATCCTAGCTCCTTTTTATATGTACTGCCCATACCTATCAACTATTATTCATAACTCCCAAATCTAATTTCTTATATAGCTACATGTTTTAACTCCCTAATCCAATTTATTTCACCTAAATATTAGTCCTAATCAATTATAAATATTATCCTAATTAAATAACATCTCAATCATCAAATCAATCTCCTTTATTATCCTATTCATTATTCAAATATTATCCTAATTATTATCATAATCAATATTAATTAATTATTATTAATATTTAATAATAACAGAAAAGAAGAAAAAAAAAACAGATTTATTCAGCTTTTCTATTTACAAAATCCAAAAAAAAAAAAAGAAGAAGAAAAAGAATATTCAAAACTCATTGCGTAAAGAACTAGTAACCCCGTACAAATAAAGCAAATAAATGCAAATACAAGCAACAGGTCAGACAACAGACCAAACTTATATTCACATATTCCCAAATTTTAGTTAAGTAATCACTCACCACACCCATGATAAGCTAAAAAGTTTTTTCAAATAATTTCTTATACCAGAAGGATAGATGTATTAATCTAAAGGAATGAACACTCAATAAGATATCCCAATATCATCTGATGAAAAAAAGAAAGGGAAACAACATATGAAAGGTTGACATAGAATAGAGATTTTAGGGATTTAAGGTTATTGATAATTTTTCTTAATTATATTTTTATTTTCTTTCCTAGATATTGTAAGAATGGACCTCCATAATTAGATTAATTTAATTTCCTATTTGGTATGTGTTTCATTCATAGTTAATTGTTTTCTTATTCTAAGTTTTCCCTTGGCCACCATAAATGGAAGGCTTAGGTAATTGCTGTTTTCAAACTCGATGAATGAATTAACACAAAAGACAGACTTTCAAGGCAAACCTTTGTATAATTTCCATCAAGAGCCATGGCCAGACTGCAATCTGAAATAGCATCAGCTATCTGGCCCAAGGCTTGGAGTGCAGCAGCACGATTACAAAAACAGATAGCAGCAAAAGGGCGAGATTCAATGCTGCTGGATAAAGCAGTAGTATAATGCTCCACTGCCTCAGTATACCTTCCTGATCGAAATGCTTCATTGCCAGCATTCTGAAATATGCAAGAACAACAAACATAATTAATAAGATAGACAACTATTAGAACAGATCATTAACTCAACAAACTAATATCTAAAAAAGTTAATAAAATAGATAATAGAGATGAAGAACTAAATACAGCAGAAAAACACTAGTTATAAAGTTCTCAGGAAAAATCTTAAACTCATCTGATGACAGCATCACCAATTTTTTCTACAAAGAAAAAATAGAATATTATCGAATTCAAATGAAGCCAAAATCTGTCATGATCCAAAAGATGTCTTGTCCCACAAAATCATCCTGAAAGGCAACTTTAAAAACCTTTCTATTCTTTTCTAACCAAATTATCTGGAAAAACTCCTTTATGGTAGTCAACAACTTTTTCCTTGATGAAAAATAATATTACTGAATTCACCAAAATCAAAACCTCACATGATTTCAAAAAGCACTGCTGTTCCCTTCTAACCAAATTACCCCAGAATTGCCAATACATTTCTGTAAGACCGCTTAATCCCATACCAACAAATTATATCTGCACGACCTTCTACAAAATAACATAAATGCTTGAGTAATTGCCAAAATGGAACATCATCAAGGCCTACCCAATCAAAACAGCACCATTAAATTTCCCAAGTGATACACTATTTATGAGATACAAAAAGTTAAGTGCTGTGACTAGCACTTAACTCACAAAATCTTTTTCTATAGGCAGCATTTAACATAGACCAATGTGTCAATTACAGCAGCATTTTTTTTTAAAGAATTATGGAGGTATATAATCTAGTAAATGCCACCAACAAGAACGTTAAACAAAATAAAACTAGAAACAAAAAATATTTGGAGTTGTCAAAATACAATATAGATAATAGATTTATGTTTTAAAAAGTTGTTTCTTATTAATATCGGGTCACATTTTTTGTTTCTTCATGCTAATAAGCTGATTGTTTTTTGTTTTATTTATTTATTTTGTAATTTGAGATATTTTGATGATATCTAGGTTAACTGCATGAGCCTAGTATGTAATTTGAGCTTTGATTTTGATACTCTAGTGGTCCTCCACATGCAGTCTTTACAGCTACTCCTAAGCTTATAGTTTTTTAAAATTATTTCGTTTTTGTTGAGAAGTCCATATCCTTGTATGATTACCAAATAAGTGCATATTAAGCATAGATGTTAGAGGTGAAAAACACCAAAACATGCTAAGGGGTCCTATTGCCTAGGCGAAGGCGTTACCTTTTTACTAGGCAATTATATTTTGTATTTTTATCAAGGTGAATCACAGTCTACAATGTGGAACATTTATTCCAAAATCATCAGGTTTCTCATCTCCAATTTCATCCATTTCTTAGTTAAAAGAATTGTATTCTTCTTCATCAGACTTGTATTCTAAGACTTCTGTAGCCTTAGACTTTGACTTAAATTAAGATTGAAAAAAATGAAATCTTGGCCTTTTTTTTGCTATCATACCAATACCGAAACTTGTAGCAGCTCTTGTGGCATAGTCAACTTCATCAACCCACTAGCCCTAATAACATCACCACATTAGCCCTACAATATAATTTTTTTTCCAGCTTCTATTAAATCTAAAACACTTATTTACTACAATATATTTTTTTCCAATTTTTTATTACATTATAAATTTTTTCCCTTTTTTTACTACAACATAAGTGGTTTACTGAGACTAACAAGTGGTAGGTCACTTGCTATAATGCAATTCATAAAAATAAAAAATGAGAGCATGTAGCATGCAACTTGCTCAATTAAAGTGTTGAATTTATGTATGTGACTTCAAATTTCTCCTTTCCCCAGAAGATTATTTACATAGATTGTTCCACTTTCTCTTTCTCGCAACAGACAAGTTGGAATTGGCTTGCAGCCAACCCAATCTCAAGGCAAGTAAGGATTTTCTCACGGCGCAGTCTCAAGAAATGTTATTACATGTTTTTATATGATGATTTTAGTATAACTGACAAATCTTAATTTTTTCTGGAAAATCCCAGAAGTTACCGAAAAACTCAAAAATTGTCATTAAAGTCCAGAAATTATCAAAAGCCTGAGACCATGTGAAAAAACAACCCATAAATTGTCGACAACCCTCAGATCTAGTAGGAAATTAACCTATTGAATGCCTAAAAGACTAAGGTCGTGCCAAAAATATCCCAAAAACTGTCGGTCACCCTCATATCTGACAAAAATAGCCTAAAAGTTGTCAAAAAGTCTAACAACAAGATGAAAATAGCCCATAAATTGTCGATAACCCTCATAGCTAATTAGAGATAGTTTAGAATGATAATAAAGTGCATTTTTCTAAAGCCTAAAGATTCTCCAAAGACACTAGAAAAGCACTAAAGGCAATCACCTTCGAATCACTAATCGCCCTAACCATTGAAAGACAATGACCATATCTCCTTGAGTAACCTTGCCTAGGTGCCTCCGTCACACCTTGGACAACTACGGCCTTGGCTAATTGGAAGGCTATGGCCTTGGAAGGAGTTAGCACCTCTTGATGGCAGCATGGTTTCCTCTACAAACAACGCTGATAGTGCTCACAGATAACTCTTTCAATTCTTTCATACACTCTTTCATTGATTTAAATCTATTGGCGAGATTATTCAACCTAGATTTCATGGCTTCTGGCTTCTCTTTACCTCCAAAATCTTTTCCACATTAACTCTACTCTCCGTCATCGTTGTCTGAGGAGAAAGTCGTAAAAAGAGAGGTGATTAAGAAGGAACATGATGAGATTAAGGTTGGTTTTGGAGTTCCTAGTACATTCTCAACAATGAAAGGTGTCTAATTTGGCTAGAAAAAGGTCATGAGGTTGGGATTTGAGGCATATGCGATGTGGTGCTTCTAGCTATAGCAAACAACATAGGGGACCAAGTGTCTTGGCCTAAATGGTGAAGGGCGAGGGGTCATTTGTGAGCGTCGCTTCCCTTGGTGTGATTAACAGATGATTCTTTGTGTGAGGTTCTGCACTAGGGTTAACTGGGTCACATGGACTGGTTCCCTCGGGTTAACAAAAAAAACTTAGGGTTGACTTTTCCAACCATTGGCAACAACCTAATGGCAGAATGGATGAGATTTTTTTAAATTAGACAGAAAAAATGTAAAAAAAATCAAAATGGGCGTGTAAAAAAAAAAGTTAAAAACAAAACAAATCAAATCAAATAAAACAAAAAATAATTCAATTTTCTCTCCTTGAAGATAAGGTGATTTTTATGATGCAGGTAATATTAGGATAAGATGATAATAATAATGATTAATATTGACTAGAATAATGATTAAGATAATATTGATTCTAATATTAAACGATAAGATAATAGTGGAAATTTGAATTTGAAGATTAAAATATTATTTAATCAAGATAACATTTATATAAGATAATAATTTATTAGGACTAATATTTAGGTGAAATAAATGGGTTCGAGGAGCTTTAGAACATTTATGGTATGTGTGAAATTGGATTGGAGAGTTGTGAAACATGTATGGTAGTTATAAGCAATATATAAAAGGGAGCTAAAATTGTAAAAGAGAAGTAGAAAAATATTGTCATTGATTTTAGGGTAGTCTTTGCCTAATTGGGTGGCTACAATCTTTGGAGTCGATATACCTCTTATTACTAGCACTGTTTTATATTGAAGTATTTGTTTTGTTTTCAAGGTTTCTATCAAAATATCCTTCAAATATCATATTAATCTACTTTGCCTAATTTGAAACCTTAAATCCTTATCTAAAAGCATTGTTATAGCCCAAATTACCCCTATGCTCCCACCTTTTACCACCAACCTAACTTTTTATATTAAAACTGAATTTATTATTGTTGCTTTTCCTAAGCTAAATATTTAATTTCTTTTAGGCCCTACACCAATGGTTTGTCCAAAAACAAATTACGTGCCTCATAAATAAATATTTCCAGAAGTCTAACCATGAATAACATCAATTAATAAACAGTAACATTGTAAATACACGTAATCAATATACCACCAAAATTGAGCAGGGTTGCAAACAACATAATGTTAGATGTGTATAAGTGAAAACCTTGGGAAAAGATTAGGTTACATAATGAAAGGCAGCCAAGGATACCATAAATAAAAGCTAACACTTCTTTTTAAAATATTATTTAATTTTTTTACAATTTATTAAGCATCATTGACATTTATTAAAACCCACTTGATTGATAATGTTGCCATGCAACTCCCTAATAAATAAACAATGAAAAATGAGACAACAAAAACAAATCAAACAATTCAAAACAAGAAACATCAAAGCCAGAGTAAAATAGAAAGTTTTTTCTTTTTTTGGTAAGTGAGTAAAATAGAAAGTTGACAATCACTGATTAAGGTATTTTGGATTCAATCTAGCTACAAAGCTTTGACCCAAAAAGGGCTGAATATCATAAATAACGAAATACAATTTGTTTCTGAAAATATTTCTTCTGAGCACAAACAATCCAAGTTTTAACCTCATGATCTTCCATGGATAGGTATGCCCTAAATTCTTCATCAAGTTCAAAATCATAACAAAACAAAAAAAAATTGCTATAACAGTTCAAAAAATGAAAAGAATAGATATGAAATGCATGGTATGATTCCAACACGGTTCATTAAAAAAGGGCTGAATATCATAAATAACGATATACAGTTTGTTTCTGAAAATATTTCTTCTGAGCACAAACAATCCAAGTTTTAACCTCATGATCTTCCATGGATAGGTATGCCCTAAATTCTTCATCAAGTTCAAAATCATAATAAAAAAAAAAAAAAATTGCTACAACAGTTCAAAAAATGAAAAGAACAGATATGAAATGCATGGTATGATTCCAACACGGTTCATTAAAAAAGAGCTGAATATCATAAATAACGAAATACAATTTGTTTCTGAAAATATTTCTTCTGAGCACAAACAATCCAAGTTTTAACCTCATGATCTTCCATGGATAGGTATGCCCTAAATTCTTCATCAAGTTCAAAATCATAATAAAACAAAAAAAAATTGCTACAACAGTTCAAAAAATGAAAAGAATAGATATGAAATGCATGGTATGATTCCAACACGGTTCATTAAAAAAGGGCTGAATATCATAAATAAGGATATACAGTTTGCTTCTGAAAATATTTCTTCTGAGCACAAACAATCCAAGTTTTAACCTCATGATCTTCCATGGATAGGTATGCCCTAAATTCTTCATCAAGTTCAAAATCATAATAAAAAAAAAAATTGCTACAACAGTTCAAAAAATGAAAAGAACAGATATGAAATGCATGGTATGATTCCAACACGGTTCATTAAAAAAGGGCTGAATATCATAAATAACGAAATACAATTTGTTTTTGAAAATATTTCTTCTGAGCACAAACAATCCAAGTTTTAACCTCATGATCTTCCATGGATAAGTATGCCCTAAATTCTTCATCAAGTTCAAAATCATAATAAAACAAAAAAAAATTGCTACAACAGTTCAAAAAATGATAAGAATAGATATGAAATGCATGGTATGATTCCAACACGGTTCATTAACTAACAGCTACTTTTGAGGTGCTTTAGCAACTATTATTTTAACAGCAAGCGAATTAAACAGAGGAATGAATGGTGTACCTTATGACATAAAAGGTCACGAATTGTTGCAGCCAATGAAATTGATGATTCCAACATCTCATGCCTACACATTTATAATTAAGATCAGGAACCTAAAAGCCCTCCATGAGAGATCCAAATTAAGGCACAAAAACATAATAATTAGTTATGCATTAAGAAAAACATGCATTACTTGTCGATGAGAGATCCAAGTTGCTCCAGGTTCTGAAGTAAATCAAGTGCCGCCTCAAGGTTGCCTAAGCAAAAGTGGGACTTGGATATAAAGTGCCACCTCCACAGCCTTGCCGGTGAGTATCTAATACTTCCAGAAGCATTCACATCTACTGAACCATTATCAGTTTCCACTGAAGCAAAATTCTTCTCAGCAACATCAAGAGTCTGCTCACACAATTGAATTGCCTCTTGATATTTCCGCAACTGAAATAAACAACAATATTAACTACCATGCTATGACCAAAACTTAAGGTATAATAATATGCAACAATGTTATTCATTTATGGATGATAAATTTATTGTGTTCTCTTTAAAATGAAAAAAGATAAATAAGTGGATTTATATGCTAATGGAGGTTTATAGTCATCCAATAGATGAAAAATTTATTGTGCTTTCTTCAAAACAGGAAAAAGATAAATAAGCAGAGTTATATGTTAATGAAGGTTTATAGTCATTAATAGGTGATAAATTTATAGTGCTTTCTTTAAAATAGAATAAAATAAATAAGCAGTGTTTTACGTTGAAGAAGAACAAACCATGTATAAAGCCTCTGCTTTCATTTCAAGCAACTTTTCTGAGCATGAACTAATGGACAAGGCATCCACAATTATTTCTAAAGCATCAGATATTGCTTGTGAAGTTTTCTGCTCCAACAATTTAGCAGAACAATTTGTACTCTCAGCCACTTTCTAAAAGGGGAATCACATGGTTAGTCATCAACTCATAAAAAGAACATTCTACAGATCAACAGGGGAAACAGAGGATCCTAAATAAAATTACAAGATAATTCGATTCATGGAAAGGCAAACCTCAATAAACAACTTTAGCTCACCAAAAACCACACACAGAATATTCAAGCGAACATGATATAATATCAAGTTATATATTATATACATTGTTGAAGATTCACAATTGTTTACATGAAAACATAAATCCTAGAGAATCAAAAAGCTTTCCATATCTGAATTTGAAATCTATAAACATAACGATTTCCATAAATCTCATTTAGCACACAAGCAATCATCAATCATATACCATTATGGTGAAAAAAGTTTTCCAAAACGATTTGTACTCTCAGCCACTTTCTAAAAGGGGAACCACATAGTTAGTCACCAACTCATAAAAATAACATTCTAAAGACCAACAGGGGAAAGAGAGGAACCTTAATAAAATTACAAGATAATTCGATTCATGAAAGGCAAACCTCAATAAAAACAACTTTAGCTCACCAAAAACCAGACAGAAAATATTCAAGCAAAGATGATATAATATCAAGTTTTATATTAAATACATTGCTGAAGATTCACGATTGTTTACATAAAAACATAAATCCTAGAGAATCAAAAAGTTTTCCATATCTGAATTTGAAATCCATAAACATAATGATTTCCATAATTCTTGTTTAGCACACAAGCAGTCATCAATCATATACCGCTATGCTGCAAAATTGATTTAGATTAAGAACTTAGAAATATATTGATCCCATGAACTTGCTAACAAAATTTATATTAATTCCTTGTGAAGGCAACATCTACAGCAAATAAAGAGATGCTTACCTTGGCCTTTTGTAGGCCTTCAGCAGCTTCAATCGTAATTCTACGATCTAAACACACATCAGGCCCTGATTCTAGGGCTTTGTTATAATAATGTAGAGCATTTTCAACTTCCCCCAGTAAAAGGTGGCAACTGGAAAAAATAAAAATAAAACACCAAATTTAGTATAGCAGCAATGTCATAGAAGTGCAAGCAAAATTTAGTAGCAAATTGACATGAAAAAAATGATTTATATAATGATAAAAAAAAAAAAAACAAAATCTTGTGTTACCAGCACTGCAGAATTAAGCATGATAAAAACTACTGAAATACGTGCAAGTGTTTGATCATTCAAAATTTTTTTTTAAATGGAACCAAATTACTGACAAATCACACAACAGTGTCATTATATGCATCTAAAATAAAAAGGACAAGCAAAAAACCTTACTTTGCAGCTCTCACATAAACTTTGAGAAAGCTCGAATCAATATTGGCAGCTATCAAACAGTCCTCTATAGCTTCCCTCATCCTTCCAAGAGAGATCTTTGTTGCTGCACGGTTGCTGTAGCAAAGCAAAAGAGGCTTGATGCGGCATCCTGCAGTCTCGCCTGGAGGGGCAGAATTAATGCCCTGTGTGTAAAAGTCCTCAGCTTTAGACAGATTACCATTTTTATAAGCTTGATTACCCCTGAAACAAATAGAAAATTGAAAACACGAAAAAGTAACCGATATTATTGCTAGCAACATTATAATTAACAAATTCACAATGCCATCAATAGAAAAGCAATCGCTAGTTAACAAATTCATATCATCATGAATGATAACCCAAGAGACATATTTTAGAAATAACTATAAACTAATCATTTATTCTCATACCTCTGTCGCCACATCTCGCAGGCTTCCTGAAATGAAGCATTGGAGGAGATAAAACCCTGCTTGATCTGTTCAGCCAGTTCAGATAAAGTTCCCGTTTCACCTTTAGATATATCTCTATCTTCTTCTTGACCATGGACAAAGGAAGAGCTGACCTTAACATTAGACCTTGGAGAGATAATAAATGATTCGTTACCAACTTTCTTCTTATTTTTCTTTCGAAGCAAACGTCGTCTAGTAGTTAAACCACCTTCCTTGGTGGATGATGCAGAAAAGGCAAAATATTTCTCCCCTTCTGCACCTGAATCAAAACAATATTGTAAATTTTCAGGAATCTTCGTGTTCAAGCCATCTGCAAGTTCCATTGAAGGGCCAGTGAAACCACTGCTAGAGCATACCTGCTCCCGATTGAAACTAGAGTAGGCTGTTCCAGATCCAAAAACGAACCATTTTGAAGAAAAATAACCATCTTGAGAACTTTTAGAATGACTTCCAAAACTCTTTTCATCTGACTGTCTACAATTCTGATCACCCATACTAATATTGAATCTTTCTACAGAAGAAATATTTCCATCTTTAGAATCAGTAGTAACAGAGTGGGATGAAGTGGAGGTTGCACAAGTTGTGTCTCTGTGAAATGACTCGTTTATTGTCACTAATGTTTCCCTTGATGTTATATCACTCACTGTAGTTTCAACATAAGGGGAAAAATCCATAGGCGAGTAACATTCAGGAGAGTTTGGATTTTCTTGTAAATTGCCTTCCTTCTGCACGTAGACTTGCTTCAGCCCTTGCTTAAGGAAAGAAGGCTGCTTCAACTTTCCCCTAGTTTTCTTTAATATTTTGTCTTTAATTGATTTACTCTTTGCACTAAATTCCAGTTTTCCATTTAGTTTAGGGCATAGATTTGCTTTGAAACAAGATGGATCCCAAAGGGGTGTCACAAACTCAGTAAAGGAAGTCCCAACAGCAGAAGGTGCCTTGGGAACATAATTGTTTTCTGAAGAAGTTGCCTCAGGTACAAAATCATTTGCTGATGAAGCACTGTCTCTATTACAGTTATTACCAAATACAATACGATATCTATCACCAGATCCACATTTATCTTCCACCTTTGTCCCAACAGCAGCAGCAACATCTGATATCTGCTCGTGAATAGGATTTGAATCTACAGTAAAAGAACTAGAAGGCTTTGCACCACTGGTAAACACAAATTTACCGTCAGCATGTGTGCATGAATTCTTATCTGAATCATACTTCTTGTCATACCCATCATCATTTTCATATTTATTGATGTTCAATTTCTTCATCTCATCAAGTAGTTTAAATGCCGGGACTGTGCTAGGTGCACCAACCATATTATTACTGCTACTACTACTTTCTGATACAAACTTACCCTCATTACAGAGATTGGGATCCACATTACCATTTTTTATCTGCCTAATGCTTTTTTCATTACCAAAGCTCTTCTCATTGTCTGCACCAAAAATAAAAGCACCCTTACCACAATCCTCCCTGCGACTGAAACTATCATAACTTCTAAATCTAACTTCGTTAGCCTTCACTTCCTCAGGTTCTATTTCACTTTGTATTTCCCTCTGCCCATGATCATCAGAAAATGGTTTATCACTCTTTTTAGCACCAAATACAAACCCCATATTATCATTCTCAAAAGAAATCTCATTTGATACACTATTTGTATTCTCTGAAACCCCATTACTAGAAAACACTGATTTATAACTATTACCGTTTACTGAGCCCGAATCTTCACCCTTTGATGCAAATGGATTAAAATCCGATGCCATTTCACTTGCACCATTTCTGGACCTCCCCATCTGCTTCCTCAACTTCACCAGCCTTGGTTTGCTCCGAACCGACCCTGTTTGCGAACCGGTTCCGCGACCAACACCAACGCCAATACTGAAAGCTGTTGAAGAAGACGAACTGGTGTAAGGTTGCGTATACAAATGATCGCCCGAAGAAGAACATGGATCAAAATTAGGGTTACTATTAGGGTTTGGGGAGAGTTTGCTGGTGAAAGGAGATTGGAATTCCACGGCCGCTGCAGTCGGCGACATACCGGCGAGTTCGGATATATGGGAATTAGGGTTTATGGGTTTTTTCAGCTCTTTTAAATGATTAATTGAAAGATTTTTTTTGTACTGTGGGCTGTGAAAGTTTCGGAATTGGGTGGCTTAGTTTTGAAGTAACACAGGAGGAAAATATACTGTTGATTCTAGAGGCTGAGGAGTTGTGATTTTAAGAATTTAATCTCAATATTTCATTAATTTCTGAGACTGAGCGGCTTCTTTGATACTTAACACTACGCAGTTTAAATTCTGCGCTGCTAATAACCACGAACAGTGAATTAATATTTGACCGTTGGATTTTCAAAACAACATTCATCATTCTTAAAAGGCCGAAGGACTCTTAAAATTTCATGCTTCCATTTTTAAAACTGAAAAATTTATTTATTGATTATTTTTTATCTAATTTTTTTAACCATTTTAACAAAAGCCAAAGGATTAATTCCCACAAAGTCTCGTCTATAAAATTTTAAAGAGTCAAATACCCACTTTTATTTTTTGAAAAAACTAAAATACTTTCATAAAAAATAAATAATATTAATATTTAAATAATATTAAAATAAATTTTAATATAAAAATCAGTAAATTAATAAACTTTAAAAAATAGAATAAAAATTTAAAATAGCAGTCACTACCACCAACAATGATGGTAACTGTTAGCTTAACTAAACGGTTAAAAACAGTCACCTACTTCTATTGACGGTCATATCTAGTTGTCTTGATGGCGAAGGCAGTTAGATCTAGTGGAGACAGTCAGATCTAGCCGTTTCAGCCATCGAAAAAAGTCAAAATTGATTGAAATATTTGAACCCGATCATTTCCAACCTCTTTATATGACAAAGACGACTATATTTAGCCATCTCTACTATCGAAGCGATCATATTCAACCATCAATGAAATCAGATAACTGTTTTCGATTACCTGGTTAGGTTAACAGTAGACACCGTTGTCGGCGATAGTGGTTGTTATTTTAATTTTATTTTATTTTATTGTTTTTATTAATTTACTAATTTTTATTATTATTTTATATTTTAATTATTTTTATAAAATTTATTTTTAATCTTTATTCAAAAAGACAAAAATTCCCTTCTGACTTTGGCCACTTGATTCAGAAGACGGCCCGTGTTTCAAAGATAGTTAGATCGACCATTTATTTCATCAATTATGGTTGAAAACAGCCATTAGAGCCAAGACTAGTCATTTTTAATCATTTTCAACCATGATTGATGGCAAAAGTAGTTAGATCTGGTCGCCTCCACCAAAAAAGAAGATAGTTGATTTGGCCACCTCTGCCTTGCCTCCTAAACCTAATGATTGTTTCTAGCCACCTAGTTTATTTTTTGGGGCCATCAACACTAGCAATGACACTTGCTTTATAAAATTTTTTTATAATATTTTATTTTTTGTAAAATTTATTTTATTAAATTTATTTTATTTATTTTATTTTATTTATTTTATTTTTTTTTTACATTAATTTTTTCAAAAAGATGAAAATACCCTTATGATATTAATATTTAATCGTTGACTTTGATTAATGGGTAGGTGTTTGGGTTTTTAAAAGTTAGAGAGTGGAACTTTGTTTTTTCGAAAATCTTTAGGTGGGAATATGTCCTTTGGCCTTTTTAAAAATTATCCTCTAACAATGATGTGAGAGGATTAGGCTAGCTGTGACACATTCCGAACCCACTTTTTGACACCGTTTATAGGGATATGATCCATAAATTTATGGGTCATATTTTTTGACACTATAGGGGTACGATAGATAAATTTATGGATCATATTAGAATCGTGATCATATGAGTTACATTGAAAACCTTAAAATTTAATTTGTAAGTCAGCTCAGTGTAATCCATTAAAAATAATAAAAATTAATAAACTAATAAATATAAAATAATGGGTCACTCATCAAAAGACTACAAAAGTAGTAGGGCTTTAGGGCATATGACCGTATGTTTTAGAGTCATGGTGATGTGCACTTCTCTAATTTTGTATGATTGTGCCTTAGGGTCATGACTATATATGTGTATTGTTTTGCATGCCTGTGTATGTAAAACCATGATCATGTGTCTAACGCACAATCATGCATCTAGAAGTGCATGACCATGCAACAAGAAAAGAAAAAAAAAAAGTAGGGCAAAGACCAAAAACAAAAAAGAGTAGAAATAAAGAAAAGAAAAATCAGGGAAAAAGTAAAAGAAAAGAAAGGAAAGAGACACAGAAACCATGATAAAGAAATGTACAAAATAAAGAATAGAGAATAATAGACTTTATATTTTTCTAGAATCACTAAACTAAGCCTAGACAATTATGAAAAGTAAAAAAACCCACAATTAGAACAGTATGCTAAGTCTTGTAGTCAGAACGTAGAATAAGAAGCTACTTAACACACAATAAAACACAAAACATAAACAGACACCCAATAGATTATAAGGTAGCAAGTCAAATGCATAATCAAGCTTTGCGTTCACTTACATATAAGAAACTTAATAAAAGGTCAAGATAACTAAATATCATGCATTATATACATTACATAGCATGACATAACATAAAACAGTGTTTTTAGAAAAAAGGATCAAGGGATCCACATGTATATATTTTAAAAGTAAAGATAAAATGCTTTGAACATCATTTTTAGGGTGCCTATGAGTTCAACTTATTAATGGTGTGTTAGTATGATTTAGTACTTTTAGTTTACTGATGCTAGTGTCAGCATAATAGGATATTTTAGCTTATTGGTATATCGTCAGTTTAACTCATATATTTAGGGTGTTAAATCTCTATATTCATTAGTCAGATCAATACAGTCAATATATCTTTAATATATACAATATGTGTGTGTGTGTGTGTGTGTACATATATATATATATATATATGTATATATAAAAGAGATTTCAGATGCATTATGATTTTAAGATCTTCAGATCTTAGTAAAAGTTTTCAAAAAGAGTTTTTTAGAAAACAGGCCCAAGGGTCGATGCAAGATTTTCAGTATAAATATGATTTTAACATGTTTCATAACATGTCGTACTTAGTATAAGAAGAAACAAAACCAAAGAGATCATAATTAGTAATAGTCAGTAAATCTAATAACACTAAAAAGAAGAAGAAGTATAGATTATTAGGCAAGAAACAAAACGTAAGACAAGAAACAGAATTAAGCTCAAAATCAAACAAAGACTCGTGACAAGGCATGAGTACTATAGCATAATGGTTATCATAATCAAAAATAGAAAATAAATCAAATAAATTCAGAAGAAGGCAAGAAAAGAGAATAAAAATGAGATAAGTTATGTAAGCATGACATTTCATGTCGTGTTGTATATGTATACTCATATACGTAGTTATGACATGTCATGAATCAAAAATATAAGTGACAAGATAAGCAAAAAAGAAAGAAGAACCTATAAGGCCAGAGGTAAACCAAGCAGAGTCTACGAGATAAAGATTTAGGATAGACCTAGTACAAAGAGATTAGAATAAAAAGATTTAAAAAACAAGATAAGTAAAAGAAAAAGATTAGAAATGACGTCAACTAATAATTAAGATAAGAAAAAGGATATAAAGCTTCGTGATTAATCACGAAGATAAACCAAATTAGAAACCTACTTGAGGATCAAGATAAAAATTATTTACTGAGTGATTTGTTACTCATCTCTCACAATTTTCTTTCTTGTAGGTTAGTGTTCAGAGAGTTGAGTTAGAATAAGATGGTTGGGGAGCATGATATAGTTTTAAACGGGTCCTCACCTGTATTCAAAATTTTGTATCTATGTATATGTATATATATATATATGTGTGTGTGTGTGTGTGTATTTTAGCAAGTAACATGTTTGATTCACATGCTTTGTATAATGCTCATGCATAGGATGTACAATATCATGTATATTTTAGATATTATAAAATAGCAATCAAATATAATTTCTCCTTAAGATACTGTACATTTTTTTTAGCATCAACTTTTACTTGCATTACATGTTTTTGTATATGTATTTCAGTATAGTTTATATGTACAACATTTATAGTATGTTTTATAAAATAATAATATTTAATATATAATGTTTTTAGTATGTTGTACAGTATTTCCATTAGAATTATGTTATAGGCTTCCACATAGTACATGTTTTTAGATAAGCTGTTTTTGTGGGACCTTTGTTGCATATTAAAGATAAATGATATAATTAGTATAATAATAATAATAATAATAAATAGTAATATACGACAAGGGGACACTCCGACAGTAGATCATACTAGATTCAATCTGATACCGTCTACCATAGTTCATTATTATATTACCTAACATGGTTAAATATTTTAATTAACCCTAATGTGGGTCATGAATTGATAAGTAGTATAATCTCAACACAAAAGTGTCTAAAAAATGACCTAACCTAATTCCCCCTTACTTTCTCTCTTGTCCAAACTCAAATCAATTTCTTACCATTTCAACGGGGATTTTTTGAAATCCATTGAAAAAAAAAATAAATTAGATTCATAAATTGATTAATTACTCAATGCTCTATTCACAATATAAGAATGTATGTTACGGTTTTAGTTTATTTTATTTTATTTAAAGTCCTTTAATTGTTGAATTTGTGGCATGAAAAGAAAATAATGTTGTTTAGATTTAGATAGGGTAGGTATCAATGTGTTTTTTTTTTTTTTTTTTTGTTTTAATGAAAGTTGAGATTGTTTTGGTTCATAGCATCGATTAGTCACAAAATTGAAGAAGGTCAAATATGGCTAATACTCCAAGTTGTTGACTACGATATTATCAAAGTAAATTAACAAATCTACCAAAATTAAAGGGAGTTAAATGATTTTGATCAACATTTTAGGTATTATAGGGATATAGAACTCTAATTTAATATTAAAATATTCTCATCCTTTTTATATAAACACTAATGCTCATGCAAGTAAACCTAGAAACTTTGATAGTTCTTACTTTCATATTCTTACTCAATTTCTAACATCATAATTTTGAATTTAAGAAAGAAGTTAATTATATTTAGGTATTTGTACAAGTATTAACTCAAAATTTCATTAATTTGATTATTATATGTATTATTGTTTGGTATGTCGAATTTATTTGATAACTTTTAAAGAGTGTTTCAAAATCAAGAATGATAGAAAAAACTGAAATGATATTTTTTTCGATAAAAATCACAGATTTTTTTTTTGATATTTTATCATGTGAGAGGTTTTTTTTTTTTTTTTTTCAATGTGATAAGGGGTTTTTTTTTGGAGGTGGGTGAAGGAAGGTAAATTAACATTTTTCCATGTAAGGGTAAACTAATATTTTACTAAAACAATAAATTATTACTTTACTATATAGAGGGTGTGACATCCATAAGTAAGTAATAAGGTTGTTTTGGTCATTTCATTACATGTATCAAGATGAAGGAATTAAGAGATGGTTAAGTATTGAAGAAATGTGATTTTCAGTTTGATGAATGGTTGTGCATGAAAGATATATACCTATTCAAAAGCCTACCATATGGACAATATTGATATGATGCCATATAAGAAATTCTAAAGAGATGATTTGTAAAAGTATATGATGCTATTATATATTATTATTTGTAAAAAATTTTTTCTTTTACTCACTGCTAAGTATCATAATCAAATCAATTTATTATTTATAATCTATAATAGTATCCTATTTCACACATACTTATTGAAAATATGCATACGAAAGCTTAAAACATGAATATAATAATATGCTGAGAAACATTGTATTATATACTAAAAAATATCATATATTTTTATTAATTCATAAACTGTACTATACACAATATCATGAAAACTATACATTAGAAGCTTGAAAACTATATAAAGCATGCGAGTCATAGAACATGTCATCTGATCAAAACTATGTCTCACCCACAACCACCTCATGTCTTAGCTCAACATCTAACTCATCTAGTATGCAAGAAAAAGAAACTTTTAGGAATGAGTGATGAGTCACTCAATAAGTATTCCTTAACTTTACCCACATGCAGGTTCCTATTCTTGAGTGTTCGTGACTTGTCATGATTATTATCTGATTTCGTGTCTTATTGTCTTATTTTTTATCTTATGATTTTGCTTTATTGTTACTTATCATAATTACTTTACTCTTTTTTATTTTTATATTATGTATGACATGATGTGAAGTATGTTGAAATAATGTCTATACTGAAAATCATATATTAGCCCTTGAACCTGTTTTTTGAAAATATTTTCTCAAAATATTGTTGTGATCCCAAGGTCTTGAATTATATTGTATCTGAAAGTCTCTCTTTTATATATATAAAACATATATAAGAGCTTAATCTAAAAATTATTGTGTTGATCAAATTAATGAATACAAGGATTAATCACTTATGTTATACTGATACATGATTAGAAAGTTGAAAACTGATGCACACCAATACTCTCTCTAATGAGTTTGGTTAAAGACTATGTCCTCTCTAATAAATATTGGTTCCCTTTTTAATAGGTGTGCGAACTCATAGGTGTCTTTCATATCCACCTCTAAAATGATGTCTAAAACATCAGTTTACTACTGAAAACTCATACATATGGATCCTTTGATCTCTTTTTAAAACTCTACTTTGACATGTCATGTCATATAATATTTGTCATGCATGATATCTTATTATATTTTCTTATTATTAGGTTTTTCATACTTGTGTAAGTTTCTAAATTTTTCTATAACTTTTACTTGTTGCACAATCATGCTTCTTCAAGACACATGGTTATACGTCAGCATATAGTTGTGGCCTTACGTCGCACAAGCCTACAGAGCACTTGTTACACAATTGTGACTTTATAGGCATGGTCCTGTTACATTAGTATAGGTACATGATCGCGACCCTAAGTCATATGATCGTATCCTTATAGGACATTACTTTTGCTTCAGTTGTGCATGCATATACACGACCATGAGGTTATAAAAATATAATTGTACGATTGTGTGTTTATCAGGCATACAGTCGCGTGTCATTCTCTACTTCTACAAAATCGCATCCAAAATTTGAAGATCCATACTAGCCTTAATCAAAGCTTAACTAAAAGCATTCAAACATAAACATATTATAAAAAAACTACTTTTACACATATTAATCTCATCAATAGAATTAAATCTTAGCAAAGTATGCCTTAAAAACCTCTTAAACCCTTATGTAAACATATATGTACTATACATGCTTTTAAAGTAAACAAAATCTCATCAAAATATTATCATCATATCATCTTACCATGATTTCATGCTTTTCACTCATAAAACACAAGATTCACCATCATCATATCTAATAGAATATGAAACTTATGCTATGAAAACATGAAAAACGAGGCATGATGTATTCTTTCTCTCTAACTCTTACTTAATCTCTACCTTAATTAGTTGCTGTTAACTGCTCTCTTTCTATTCTTAGGTTAGAGCTCTCTGAGAAAGAAAAAGGATTTAGGTAAAGTTTATCTAAAAAAAAAAAAAAGAGAAACTACTTTATATATGACTACATAGTACTGAAGGGATGAACGGTTGTGTCATGTTAGTAAATTAGAGATCCAATAACTCATTAGCAGATTAAAGATCCAAAAACCCCTAGAGAGAGAGATTCAACAGTTATAACTAGAGGTAAGTATTTCTTACCTCTTTCACCTTGTTTCATAGCATTTTCTCCTTGTCATTTGAGTTATATGGATGGTTACTGCTTGCTTGATGTTTACTTAGCTTGTTTGAGCATGTGAATGATGATTTAGAAACTGAATGAGTGGTTAATTTCTTGATAATGTGTGTATATGTCTGTATACTTGTGTTTCATGCTTTATTTGTGAGACGTTACATGATTAAGATGAAATTTTGATGTATATATTGATGCTTGTTGAGGCATTGAGTTATATTAATGATAAATTTGAGTTGGGAAATGTTTGGATGAAAATGGTTGGGATTTCTAGGTCTCCAAATAGGTATTTACAAAAATTGAGTTGAGCACATGACTATGCACCCATAAGTGCACGATCGTATGACCTTATTTCTACTTTAGCACAACATTGCATGGTAGTTGTGCACGTCTAGAAAGCCCAAACATACATCTGTGTAACCAAGCACATGACCATGTGACTAAGCATACGACCGTATGCTTATTCTTAATTTCACATGTCTGTGTAAGCAAGATACGTGAGTGTTGTATGTGCAGCTATACGCCTATACCTGTAGGACCCGTCGTCACGAGTATCCCTGCTGCTAAATTCTGAGAGGGCTTTTATTAATAATCTGAAAACTCGAGTACCCGCGACAGGAATCCTACGAAAATAATAAAACTCCTGAAACTGCTATACATTCTGAGTTACACATGCGGAAGCGAATCTGAATATACATAACTGAAATATACATTGTCTTTCTGTACAATAGGCCCATACTGGCCTTCTCATATACATATAACTGTTCATTTACATTTGAGTACATAAGGCATATACAAAATGACCACACATGTCCAAAACTGAAAAGAATAACTGAGATCGCGGTGTGGGCCCTCTCCCGCTAACCTCGAACCACCCGTTCCTTGGAAACAGCACGAACACCTAAAAAAGATGGAAGAAGGAGGGGGATGAGTGATACAGATCACCCAGTAAGCGCTCCTTACTTCCCTCAAAACCCAAGCAAGCACACACAAATATTCAAACATACTTGGCTTCGACCCTATTCATACATCTATGCGCTTGCTGGAATCTGAAACTGTTATCTGAATAACTGATTCATTTACTGATATCATTATTATTCATGTCATGATGTGTATGTCATGCCATGCTACT